>CAAKMY010047285.1:0-22506 GCA_901111285.1 Corrigiola litoralis | reverse complement strand
CCCCGGCCCCCCTGCCTCCCCCCGCGAGAAATAGCAGTGAAGGTAAGGTAACAATAATGACGAATAACTTTAAAAAACAAAAGGTGCACATAGAAGCTAACCAGAGATGGAGAGTGACAATGACTTTTCATAGCATTACGACGAACATCCAAAGATCGAAAATAGTAAGCTCTTGAAGCTTTCAGATCTCCATCATAGTACTTCAGGTCTCCAATTTTATTAAGTGACACAGAAAGAGTATGTACTATCTGCCAAAGATACATTCTTCATTTATAAGTGTCAGCATAATCAAGTTTAAAACCTAAACACGCAGTCAATGAAACCTTGTACATCACCTCCATATCCTCAGTCGGCAATCTTGACAAAACTTCAACACTTTCTTCGAAGTAGGAGACTGCAGCGCCAGCATCTCCTATTGCACGACTGCAATACAATTGATTAGTTAAGATGTAATTATCTAAGGAAAAAACTAAAGGCATATTCTTCTCCGTGATCAGAAAAAGGATTCTTCAAAAAATCAAGAGTTCTAGGAACTATATTTGCATATCTATGATTGGAAAGACAACAATAAGAAGGCGGCAATGAAGATTAAAGAGAGCTATAACACCAACAAAGAGCATGGCACATCCTCACAACCGCACCCCCCAAAATAAATATGGCAAAAATTTAGAAGGTAGATTCGTAGATCTACAACAGTCTACATATACAGTGTTAGTGGCAGTGCTTAACTATTTTGAGGGATTGATGAAAAAGCCAAAAGGTGGGCACCAAGTATGTCACTGTTGGCTTCTGGGCAATCAGAGAAACCCACATCGATGTCCAAATTGATCTGACTTACAGAGAGATGGAGGTGCAGCGTCAAGAAAGTGTCAAAGCAGTGATAGCTGGGATCCAGTAACAGGTGGCAGTAGCTAGGATCCCTGAAGTGGAAACACAACAAGCTTTGGGGCATTCCGAAATGCAATAAGCAACGTAAATGAAGGGCGTAGGTTCACATATTCCACAGAGAGTGAAGACAAGTGTCTCTGTTTTGAATCATTTACTCCTGCACCTCCTTAGTTTTCCAATGGAACAAGAGCAGGATCCAGGTTTGACTTTCGAATTTGTGATTGATTCGGGATCGATGACTCTTCACCTCTCCTTAGTATCCTCAAGGATACGTAATGAATGGCCTTGGTGACCAAGTGAATGGTCTGTTATTTCCCTTCGATGAGCTCAAGTGAATGGTTGAAATACGATGAACCTGTACAGTTTTGAAACCACGTATACCTCTTGTAGGCGTAAGTGATGAACAAGGGGCAGGATAAGGCCACAGTAAGCCAGTAAGGATTTCAAAGCCAATTCTATCTGCTACGTCCCTAAAACAAACGAAGTCACCAGTTCCACGTCCAAAGAGATTTAGTCCAAAATCCAGCTTTCCTTAGCTGAAACGGGAAAAATAAACTGCAGGTGACACTGGTACCTCAGAAAATGATCAAAGCTCTTTCCCAGTAATGAATACTTTCCAGAAGGCATTGAGGATTATAAATAAGTAAGGCAAGGCATTAAGATCCGTTTACTCAAACCTATTTTGGAAGAAATGCTTTTTCAAGGAATTACAAAATTTGAAAACTGGAATTATTTTTGCTGTGATCTTGCCAAAAATAAGATTCCCTCGATACAATTTGATGTCTTACTATGTTCCCTTTTCCCTCCTTTCTTTCGAGAACAGCTTGTCTACCCATTGTATTATTTTCTCTGAGTCTTTCTAAAGCTCTTTAACTTTACTAATATAAGAAAAAAAGGCTACTACTACATAATAAATTTAGACGAAACACAAAAGTGTCAAAAAAAAAAGAGCAGTCGAAACAAAAAAGGCTCTTATGTTTCTTTCACCCTGAGCACGACTGACATGTACGTAAAGGTGGCAATTCGGCACGGCACGGGCGCACATTTGGCACAAGCATGACAGCAAAGGTACGGCCATGCCTGACCCTTATTGCGAAAAGCTAGTGTCCAGCACAACACGAGGCACGAGTGGGCCGGCACAACTTGGGCACAACATGTCAGCAACTTAACATGAAGGGCACGAGCACGATGCACAACAATTTCTCTTATTATATACTATTTTCTCTTATATTTAC
This sequence comes from Corrigiola litoralis, assembly GCA_901111285.1. Taxonomy (NCBI): domain Eukaryota; kingdom Viridiplantae; phylum Streptophyta; class Magnoliopsida; order Caryophyllales; family Caryophyllaceae; genus Corrigiola; species Corrigiola litoralis. Next base: position 20,383 of record CAAKMY010047285.1, on the reverse strand, counting down.
TTCGATACTAAAACTTTATCTTTAGTTAGTAATAAATAACTTTTTGACATACGCTTGAAATCCCGTATCCCACTAAAGATAAAAAATAGAATAGCCATGATTAAACCTAGTGACATTGGCCGCGACAAGCCCAAGGGAGGCACGTGCTTAACACGCTAAGCCATAGAGTAGGTTGTATACTCTGCTTGGGCCGGCCTATAATTTGGTTGGCATGGCACTGCACCAGGAGTGGCCCTGAGTCGTGCCAAATTTTGACCTAAGCACGTGGGCACAGCCTGAAGCCACCTCCTGAATGTTCAAAAATATTATATCCGATCTAATCAGAAATATTGGAGCCTAACCAATTGTTGAGTTTCAGGTTTTCAAGATCAGATATCCGACCAGCATCGGATATTTCAGATCGAAAACTGATCAAACTTTTACCTATTCCGATATCCACAATATCTGTTAATTATAGAATTTAAACAAATGAATGAATGTGTTCATCAATGCAAGTAAGTCCCGTCACTTTACTTGCACAGATTTAGATCCCGGCTAATATGCAATACTCCAAAACCTTCTTTCAGTCTTTCACACCAGCTTCCCCCCTCCTCTACTGTTATTCCTCAGCTGCCACTTCCATTAGCCAGCCGCCTCATCCAAACATCCACACCCACCACTAAGCGGCCACAAAATACCACTGGACCACTACCTCATATAGAAGCTTACCCTGTCTTTATTATGGGAGTGTCCAGCCCGGTCACTTTTCTTATTGAATATGGGTTATACGTGTAGGGGAAAATGAAATGAAGATGTGAACTTTAATTCTCATCTTAACTATCTTCTGAGTCAATGTTTGTTAGATATTGTAATTGTTGTAGTTTCTAAGTAGGAAGACTATATGCCGGATTTTAGGATATTTTTGCATATCCCCAAATCCGATCCAAAAAATTCGGATATCCGACATATCGGATAACCGTATATTACAAATCGGACTAGGATCACTCCGATGGAAAATTCTAATATCCAATCTGAAATCAGATTGGATATCCAACTTTGAATGCCCCTACCTGACAGCATGTCAAGAAAGTTGTTACGCCTAAACAAGTTCGACTTCAGTAATCATTAGCACACTAATACAATTACGAGTCATGCAGCAGATACGTCACTTGGTCATTCAGCAAAAGACTTTCTTACAAAAAGAAAACAAATATCTAAGAGGTTTGTTTGGAAAAATTCGATTTAGTTTTCTAACCAGTTTACCAATGTAAGAGTTTAGTTCACTTCTTTCTTAAATTCCTTTTCCCCACTTCCCCTTAACAAGTTCATCCCGAAGCTTGTTTTGCCAATCCCTAATTGCCTCCATTAACCACCACTCTTTCCCCAGCCCCCTGGAAAATTTATTCAGCTTTGGGCACCCAGCTTCTGACACAACCGCTGGAAGATACAATCCAGAGGAGTTATTGTCATTAATACCCACCTTAAAAACAGCAAAAATGCCCGTCATCACGATAAAGGTTGTTGTCTAGGCCTAAACAAACTAAAAAGATATCTAAAATCAATATCTATAAAAAGAGATCAAATGAGCTGTACAGCTACTAGGGAGAAAGTAGGAAAGGCAACCTAGCTAATCATTTGACCTACTCCCTAGCACATCAAGACACCTGAAGACGTTAGTGACGAAGAGCATACCAACAATCTCCCAGCATACCAAGCACTGCCCCAAGTTGTGAACACAACTCCGGATTGTTAGGAGATCCTTCTAATTGTTCGCTGATATCAGCTGCACATAGTGAGAGTCTTGACTTGGCACTTTCGACATTACGGGCCCGAAATGCCTGCAAATGTAATGAAATGTATGTTAACAAATACTTTGCCAAATACTACAGTCACCTGAGCTGAATAGCTCCCCAAGTTTGTCTTTATCTTTACTTTTCCACACTAGCAAGTCAATAAACACCATAACATACCCTCATGGCATGATGCACCAGAAAAGAACCTCTTTCTAGTGAGACATCCTCATACATCACAGGTTTATCATCACTAACTGCCGCTTTGCCATCTCCACCGGCATGAGACCTCTTAATTCTAGCATGACCATCAATAAATCGATCAACAACCTTCTGAAGATCATTATCAGCTTCAATCTTCTCAATATCAGCTCCACATAATGGGCAGTCTTTGAAACACGATATGCATGCCCTAGGTGCCAATTAAGAATAGGCCCAGTCAGGTAATGAAACGCAGCAAGATGATAATCTGAAAATTTTCTCTAAACACAGGTGTCAAGAATACTTCATGGCAGCTTACTTGCAAAATACATGGGAGCAAGGGACACATTTACTGGTCTCAAACAGAAGGGCTTGGCAGATCACACAGCTAAGAGGACCCAGCTTAAACGAACTAGAATCATATCCAAAAGGACATTTAGGCTCAATGACAGCAGAATCCACAGACTCGTTTTTGGGTTTGCTTTCATGCTCTGCAGAGTGTTTATTTTGACTTTCACCAGTTCTTTTTGAAGAGGCATCATCAGGACGAGCAGCTTTGACAAAAGGGCAAACTGGAGTCATCTTCTTCAACAATAAACTAACAATTATTAGAACTCAAAACTTCATACAGTATGACTAGATTTAGCTAATAAGAAATGAAATCCCACGCACATGATTCCAATCTGCTGATATGCAAAAAAAAAGGAGGTTTTCAGTCATTGGTAAAGTAACAGACATACATTAGAACAGAAGGCTATGATAACAAATGCAGCACCGTACTGTCCTACACCAAACAAGAAAGATATATTTGGTTCAATTAATCCATCTCAGTCTAGCCAAAATCTTAGATGAAACAAACTATATTATCACGCTGGCTAATCAAGAAACTAAACACCAACCCCTACCCCCCCCCCCCCGGCGGGAAACAGAAAAATCTTTCCTGCAAGACATAACTCTTCATTCTCTTCTTCAATATATCATAAAATCACAAGAAAGACAAAAGACACAATCGCAAAACAACAAAGAACTAAATAATCTGGAAACAGTTACAGGCATTAGTACGATCAAATAGTTGCACATATATATTGACCGTGGGCAATAGCAAACAGAGTTTAGAATGTGTCTACAAACAAAAAGAACGGTAAGAAAATTCATTCCCAAGCAAGTTTAAAAAACATTCCAAAATGAATCCACTTAAGATCGCAATTTCCCAATAGATTTGCCACCAACGAAGACGAGCATGTATGTAGTAAGACCTGGGAACCCTAAAGAATACAAACGGGAAGATTGGAATGAACCCCTTCCCGCCTATATCCAGTTTACAAAATAAACTTATTATTAGAGAGTGCGAGACAAGCTGCGTATATTACCCCACCCCTACTGACCTCCAACTATTATATCCAAATTCCTTGCCACATGCAAAATGTGGCTTCATTTGGTCATAGGTCTCCATCTCATGGAACATGAAGCAGAATAACGGAACTAGATGCTCGCATATAAGTGCCTTCAGTCTTGTTTCGACAGAGCAATATAAAGAGAGGACAATGTCCATTGCTAGTTAGCCAGATACCACTTTCAGTTAGGGAAGGCACTCAGGGATCATACTGAAGACCTCAAGATTCTATACACGCATTCATCATTCACAGGAACACAGATTCTGGATCGCTCGAGGCGCTTTCTTTCATGAACAAGTACTGCCAGAACAAGCAAGTAGTTTACGTCCCATAGAGAAGCACCTTTCCACTGACATTAGCACTAAAATGCAACAACTACTTGATTTCAAGTTCTCAACTCATCTTTACTTGAATGGAAAAGGTAAAGCCATTGTTCACTTGAAGTGGTAGCTTATCCAATTCCTTGTTCTATAAGTAATTTCTTCTCATCTATGGTATGAGGTTAGTTAGATTCTTTCTATCAAATGCTCCCCTTTCTGTGATAATGCTTTTGTCTATTCCAACAAAAATAATACAAGGTGAGTAATCATGGGTAGAAGACATGCAAACACAAATTCAGGATGAAAGAGAGGACTCTCAAAATTCCAACTACGGTAAATAGCACTCTAGTTCAATAAATAAGGGCAACACTCCCATTTCGATCTAACGGATATCAAGAATTCACATTCTATGTGGAGAATTAGAGCTGGGGATCTACCAAATATGAAGTACTACCACATTTCAAAACACACACAGTGCGCCAGTTCAGGGAAATGAGAGAAAAAACCCTTATTTTACTCTAAAACAAAGCCAAGAATTGTCAGTCCATACAGAGAGTGAAATCCTTAAGGATATGGAAGATCAATGTCAAATGTCAAACAGATACGGCCAACCCCTACCTATCAGGGGATTCAGATTGGGAATGCTCTTCAAAAGAGCTGTCCTATCAAGCTATCTATCAGATGCCAACTTTTTCCAGCATCAGCTCTAGCTTTTACACGAAATGGCCACTGATATCAACATAACCTTTCAATATAGCATTGAAACAGAAAAAGATCCAAAAGAGAAAAGAGATATTTCTTTGACCTATAGCAATGATAAAAATATAATCCAGGTACTCACAAGTTATAACCCTCATATCATTAAGCCAGAAACTAAAAGCAGACAACAAGCATTCTACAACCAAGGTCACTGAAAAACCTTCCTCCCCGCCCTAAGATATCAAGTTTATTATGGTCAAAAGCCTTTTTGAGCTTATACCAACCTCACTAGATCCTATCCAATAAAAAGTATGGCATATTGTAACAGGTTCCAACTACTACCCATACGAATATATATACAGCCAGTAAAGCCCATGTCATTAATTTAAAGACATCAAATAACAACGCTAGAGTTAGTTTTTTTTTTTTTTCATTCTTTTAAAACAATGTCATGTGGGCTCAATAAATTAGTTCTCAAGCACAACTAGACCTTCAGAAACTTCATTTCTTCAACCAAACAAGTGTTCCCACAATTATCTTCATAATGGAAACGGGCCTAAAAAGGCTAAAACAGCCTCTTCTACAATGTATGATATTTTGAACTTAAAGCAATTTTTCAAAGATTAAGGGTAAACTATCCTACTTCAAGCATTAAAGTCTACCTTTCCAGCAATAACCTCTGATGAACCAACACCCAATCAAATGTATCTTGTTTACCCAACCGTATCCAACTAAACAATCATCAGCCGGCAAATCAAGACACGTCTTCATGGATCCACCCACAAACCCCACCTAACCCACCCACCAACAACTTCCCTAAAAGATAAAGAAACTTGACTTATCAACCCCACCCTCCTACACACACACTCAGCACAATCAGCTGCTCTACCCACCGGCAGTAAAGGTGGATTTTGCAACAAGCGATATAAAGGATGAGGCTACGTTTGGTTTGGGGGGAGACCTTTTCAGCGGAGGGCTGTTTTCCAAGGAAAAACATTTTCAGGAAGAAATACAATTGGAGACATTTTTTTGTCAAGTTTTATGGAAGCCAATTGTTAGCTTCAAATTGTTATAAAGATCTATTGGAGTATTTCGTGTATTAATCAGTGAAAGAGAGAGAAACAGGGAAGACAGTGGAGAGCAAAGGAAAAACTAGTATTCCATCTCAAGACAAGGAAAACTGGCTCCAAGGTAGAACGGAAACAAAAGGTTTTGCCGTCCCCATCCCTTTCCCATACAGGGAACTCGGAAACACGGAAATACTAAAATACTTGGTTTTGTGCCGACTTAGAATGCTAACCCAAGTCAAATTCGTGCATACTTCTAATTTCATTCGGAAAACTACTTGGATGCCTAGCAAGTATCATAGGGGACATATCTAGTCATTTAACCGCATCAAGTCTATTTTCCTATCTAACCTTCAACTTTTCACCATTTTTCTTGTCATACATGTCCCCGATTCCATGCAACCTAGATTGGCTTATATGTTAGCAATTTTGGTTTTTCTACCTTAACTTTTTCCTTCTCCCCTCTTGTCCAAACTCCAAACCAAACGGCCAAAAAGACGGAACACATTTTGCCTCCAACCAAAGAGACCCAAATAAAATACTCCTCATGATCACCTTCCTAACACTCAAGCGACTAATAAAATCTTCCCCGCATTACTTCTTGCACAAATCGCTTTCATACGACACTTCCAAGGATAAACCCAGCTGATGACACGACAAAATCATCGTATTCACTACTCCCAAGTCCCAACTTAAACTTCATTTTCCTATACACTTGAGCATCCAGCTTTGCAAACATAAGTTCCCTCTCGTGCCATACTAAAGCATTTACACTACGAAAACTCAACCTAAATGAGCTAATTCTAACACTATGCATAGTAGAAGCCCAGTAAAATTCAACTCCATATCCCCCAAAACTAATGCCATAGGCCCATAGGTAATATCCAATTCGATTATCGCCTCTTTCCTGTCCTCTCTTAATTAATACAAAAAGTCTCGGGAGAAACCGTCTACTTTTAACATAAAATTTCATCTCCCTATGAATCCAGCTTACCAAACTTGCAAACATTAGTTCCCTCTCGACCCATACTATCGCATTTACATCACGAAACTCAACCTAAATGAGCTAATTCTAAGTTCTAACACTATGCACCGTAGAAAACCAGTAGAATTCAACTCAATATCCCCCAAAACTAAAAACAATAGGTAATATCCATTTCAATTATCGCCTTTTTCCTGTCCTCCTCTCTCAATTAATAAAAAAAAGTCTTCAGAGAGACCGTCTACTTTATGCTAGGCATATATATCTATAACTTGATTTCGGCTTCTAGGGAACCTTGAGTGAATTTAGCTTGCAAGGAGTTCGCCTATTTTATGATAAAAGTAACAAAGTGGGGTCCACTGGCGTGAATTGTCATCAGGAATCGTAAATGATATAAGAACAAGTTCTAAAATGTTCGCTAAATTGTAACGAAATTAATATGGGCGTTATGATAATATGGTCAGGTAACAAAAAAATTGGACCCATTGAAATGGGGTTTAATTGATTTAAGGTGGTCTAGTAATTTAAAAGGGGGGGGGGGATAAAAAGGGTACCTTAAAGGGGAAGGAATAGAGAGGGCGCGCAGGAGGAGAGGCAAAATGAAGAAGTAAGTAATGAGTGATTACGTCTGTCTCGCCTATGTCAAGGCGTTGTTGTACCTGAAACGACCAATTGAAACGTCTGTCTCGCCTACGTATTTCTGGCCGAAGCTTTGTGCACCACGTACCACCACTTCATTTAACCCACTGGGCCTTAAAATTGGGCCGTGAAAAAAGAAAGCAATTTTCGATTAAAGTGGGAGATGCCCGATGGTTACCAATCTCATACCCACCCTCTCACAAAGATTTTCTTATTTTTCATTTATTTATAAAAAAACAAAAAATCTTTGTGAGAGGGTGGGTGTGACACTGGTAACCACCCGGTGTTGAAGTGTGGAAAGGGGTAAAGTCTTGGGAGAGACCATCTATTTTTAACATAAAAGTAGATGGAGTTATACTGGTCCAATAAAGACATGTAAATTTAACTTGACTTGGGCTTCTAGAAAGCTTAAGTAAATTTAGCTGATTAAATTTGTCCGACCTGATATCCCGATAAAATGTTGATGCGGCCCGACCAAAGTTTTGTGTTGGATTGGGGCCCAAGTACGGTCAAATTTGTGCTTGAATTTTTTTTTAGGGGGCGGGGGATTATTAGATACACTTGATAGTACATACTTTTAAGATTAACTCAAGGTATATTTTATGTACCTTGTATATTTTTTTGGGTACTTACTATAAATTAGAAGTACATAATATATGTTGGGAGAATGGCTTGAGAAAGCCAAAACTCCTTTGCCCCACATTGGTAATGAACCTTGTGACTCTCTACCTTTTATAAGAGAGTATTTCACTTGTGTTTGAGTAACAAGAAGACAAGAGGTTTTAGGAAGCTATGGCATGGATACACCCTATGCGCGCACACACCACCATCCGGGTCAGGCGCGCGTGTGGGCCTATTCAGGCCCGCTTTCATTTTGGACCTTGGCTTGTCTAAGTTACTTAAACTACAAGATAAGTCTCATATCAGTATCAGATATTATCTTATATCAAATCCCTTGATTTCCGAGATTACGATTGACTGTCCCGTTAATTACATGATTAACTTCCGTTTTTAAGCTAATTACTTTGGTAATTAACGGATTATTCTCTAATCCTGATTTTTAGCCGTAAATGGTTCAATCCTTCTCCTATGAATTGATCATTCTGCTTTGCTATTAAGACACACATAAACACTCAAACTCGTTTCTTCTCTTATACACTCTTTTGGGCAATTGCATTGTGCGAACTCCATTCCCTTAACCATAAGTGCTCGTGGTTAAGGGGTGATGTGTTAACCTTGGGGAGCGATCCGTCAATATACTATTAGCACCGTGGTCGTGCCGAATTAAGCTTTCAAGTTAGTGGTCTCCACGACACAACCTTGTTCTTTTCCAGTTTTGTTCCTACTTGTTGTAAGTTGTCTCGTATCTTGCTTTTATTCCAACAATATATTCACTCTGGTACATAAAAACTTATCAAAGGTATACAAAAAATGAGAGAAGTCAATAATGTTCTACCAAGAGGTTGTGCTGCGAGTCTTGCTTTGCAGCGGTTGATAGAGCCATCGGGTTTGTATTGGATGTGGAAGATCCACTTGAACCTTATATAGGTGACCAAAGGGAGGAAGTTGTCCATTGAGGATGATTGCATTAACTTCATCAATGATGGTTTGACGCCAAAGAGGATTGTTGAGAGCTTCGAGTGTAGAGGTAGGTATAACAAGGTTGTTTAATGTCGATTTTTTTGGGTTTAGTTAAGAATTAAACAAGTTGTTGTGGGATATTAAGGTTTTAGAGGTAGTGATAGAGCGGGAAAAAATGTGGGTTTTATGTTTTTGCGTGAAGGAGATTATTTCAGTTGGGAAGGATCGTATGCGCTGATACCATATAGAGACTATTAGAGTGTAAAATAAAATGAGAGGGTAAAGTCTTCAAGAATGGTTGGAAAGCTTAAGTATTATGATTGATAAAGTACACTTATTGAATCAATCCGACCTAACGGAGGATAGGATCCTTAGTATTAGTAACGCTAAACATTGTATTGGTCCTCAAAGTTCAACAAACACAATAATATGAAAAAAAATTCAACAGCGAAAGTCTTTACATAGAAAAGTACTACAAAGATTCAAAACCAAATTTTGTTTACAAACCTAAAACCCATATTCTATTCAAACACGAATATCAAAGTATTAATTAGGCTTAAGAGCCACTTCAAAACGTTTCCCGAAATTCCCTCCAACGCAAGGAGACATTAAACACGATCTTTACCTACAACTGTACTCCAAAACCAACGCAAAGTACAGGTTTCAGAGAGAAAACGACCCAAACATCAAGTGCCAGCATACAAAATTAAAGTTTAGTAAAGAAAGTATAATATGCAAATGAAATAAGACGACATGAAATGTTAACAAGTTTTTCTTTTATAGATTTGCATAACAATTCAGAAATCTTTACAAAAACAATAGTGTAAGGGCATGTTCTCCTCAACTTATTTCTACTTATTTTCAGAAAAAAATAAGATCAGTTTAGAAGAAATAAGAAAAATTCAGATAAAATAAGTAAAGTTCATAAAAATAAGTAAAAATAAGTAAAGTTCAGGAAAGTAAGTAAAAATAAGTAAAATTGAGCTATCAAAACAACATGAATCAGGAAAAATAAGTAAAAATAAGTAAAGTTCAGAAAAATAAGTAAAAAAAGTAAAGTTCGGAAAAATAAGTAAAAATAAGAAACAATCTGAAAAAATAAGAAAAATTGAGATAAGATAAGATAAGATAAGATAAGTGAAAATAAGTTGAAGAGAACATGCCCTAAGGAAGTTCAAATACAAGTGCAAAATTCATTTTAATTCAAATATCGTATCCAATGTAGGATTTCGGAAACATTTCAAGTACCATTACAAATGAAGTTCAAAAACCATTCAAGTGTTGTTCAAAGGTCAAAGTTCAAGTGATAGTTCAAGCTCAATGTTCAAGTACTAGTTCAAGTTCCAATGTAAAGTCCTACCCTTACACACTCCGGCCTACTAGAGTTAACCGTGCAGTGTCTATCACCTCCCTTGAAACGATTGTAAGAGCGTCGTTCCCGGAAATACTAAATAGATGCGAGAGATCGACATCTCACCCAAAAATTTGTTACTCTTGAGGGAACAATGGTGGCCAAACCATGATTTGAGTTCATGACATAATTGCAAGTAAATTGCAAAGTTCCATTCATATGAACATGATCATCAGCCTTAGTTAACAACAGTTCAAACAATAGAAAATTCATAATATTTGTTCACATAAAGTCATAGATTTCAAGAGTTCAATAAGCTTTTGGCGTTTAGCCACATTTCAAATGAATCAAACCATAAAGAATTTTTATTGGTCTTATGGTATTTTTTTACAACAATATTTTCATTCAAATGAATTAGACAACTGGGCACATTAATCTATAACTCTATTCTTTTTTTTTTTTTTGACAATTTGTTATATGCATAATGACATTAGATTCATTTAAAGTGATAAACTATAAATGATCGTCAATATTATAGTTCGACGAAAATTGAATTGACTTTAAAAACTTCATATATGTATGTTAGAATACATTAATCTGTACATTTATCACACTGACATTAGAAAAAAAAAATTCGTTGAACTATAACATCATTTAAGAAAATTGTGTCATTATGACACAAAGTGTAAAATATTTTTAATTTAAAATTATAATATCAAAAAATAGACAAGTGATGATAAAAAGTGACCACCTTAGCTCAAAATACGACGAGGTCAAATTTTTATTTAAAATAGACCTTTCTTAGTAATTTAGAAACACAAACTTAATATATACACCTCTTAGCTCGTTTGGTATGAGGGAGGGAGTTGGGGTTGATAATAAGAGTTCAACTCCCAATTGATTCCCTTATTTGTTTTATTGGGAGTTAGGAGGTATTGAGATTGAGAGTTGTGAGCCGCAATTCCCAATGATTTATCACCCTGGAGTGTTTGTAATCGGAGTTGGTAGTTTACTTTTCACGAAGTTACTTAAATACCATTAATTAACAAATTATCAACCAATTTCACACATTAACTTTTCATATAAAAAGGTATAAAGTAACTTGTTTTATTCCTAATAATTACCCACCCAATTCTCATGTTATACCAAATAAGGTAATGAGATTTAAATGATGAATTCACAACGCTCTACTCCCACTTAAATTCCTATTCTGATTCCCATTGTGAATCCAAGTATCATAACAAACAAGTTATTGTAGAATTTTTTTAGAATTAATACCTTATTTGGAATAAACAACATAAATTGAAGATGTAACTGCAATTACTCTAGATAACTAGGAAAAATTAAGTACAATATGAGAGTCTTCACTTGTTACGTGAAAATAGAGCTGATCAAAATAGCCAAACCCGATTTCGGGCCTAAAGTCAAGCCCGACCCGAATGGCCCAAAAATTTAAAATTTTACTTGTTTTAGGTTGTTATTTTAAAAAGGAAACCTTAATTTATTTTTGTAAAAACTCATTCTGGAAATTTTATTTATTTCATAAAATATATTTGATGTTTATATTACCATAGTTGCGTAAATCCCGAAAAAAATATATGAATTCAAGCAAAAGTTCACTTCAAAAAGACACCCGAGGTGAGAATAGTTAAAAACGCGCGGAAAAAACTCGATTAGGCCCGAATGCAGTCGGTCCCAACATTTTTGGCCCGAAGTCAGCCCGGCCCGATGATCACCTGTACGTAAAATCAAGTCAAAATATCTTAATCTTACAAGCTCCTTGTTCCTACGGAACTTGAAGAGTCAAAACTTCTAAAAAGTCTGCATTATACGTTGATAGTGAGTTTTATACTTGTGACTATTTAATCACAAGAAAGGCCAATTAGTAACAGCCATTTGTGCCATTTTTGGACTGGAACAAGGTAGCTTGGAAGCATATACCCCGGCATGCAGTTGCCTTCGCCACCGGAAGTATCGAATTCTGTTTTCTTCACACAAAACGCTTTTGTTTTACATGAGCCAGTCACTTTCCTTTGCACCCTAAAGTGCTTTGAGTTTTGCGATGTGTACCGTACATGTTCCGGCCTCTCTTTTTATCTAATGGTTTGTTATGCATGCTGTTCCTACCAAACACTATTGTTGCAAAACAACAAAGCATTCAAGATTAAAGAAGTTAACATACTTTACTGCTTTTCTTTGGACTGAACGTGTAATATATATGTTTGTTTCGCTTCAACGTCCATGATTCCACTGTCTCCATAAACCATGAAAGGAATGGGTATATGAAATATATACTAGATAACTAGATAAGCATCCTCTAAATCCATGCTTAGAAATGAAACATGTTCTATATGGCTGAAACCAAGCATCTTGACCCTTCTCGTAAATCACATATAATCACTATTATGTATTCCCTCCATTTCTACCAATTCTTTGCATTTTCCTTATTTGGCTTTTTCAACCAATTCTTTGCATTTGCAAACTTTCCTTATTTGGTCAACAATTTGGACCAATCTATCCTTATCAAAAAAATGCATTTTACATAAATTGCCATTAGTGGGACCTACTTATCACACATTTTTATTTATTTTCATTATTGTCACACTCACAATCACATTTCCTACATTTTCTCTCTCCTCTCTTCTACTCAACCCACATGGGTGTCCCTACTCCCTCCTAAATAATTGTGCCAAAAGCCAATGCCAAGTGGTAGAAATGGAGGGAGTATTAAATTCGGTACATACAAAAGGAATTTAAAAGTCGGCTTGGCGAAAGTGACTAACGTATTGTAAAGAGTAGGTTACATTGACTAGCTTATTGTTACATGCTATGATAATATTTTGCTTGTAGGATACAGTAATATTCAAATGACTATCATATTCAATTTTGTTATGTGAGGGGAAGCTACTCATCCGGGAAATTAAGGATAAGAGAACATGTTCATTGAGTATTGATTTTCTCTTTGTATAATTATCTTACACAAAAGATAAAGAGATGTGAAGTACTTAGAATGATATTTCATTTTATTTAACTTTTAATGAGAATGTTTCGTCATATGTGGACGCATGGAAAAACAACATGCATTGTACATGCTTTACGGGCTGTGAGTACTACATCAAAGTTAGGGACCCCCTAAGGTTGAGTTTATCATATAGTTGGAAACACAAACTTTGTTCACAAATTATTATAAAAGACCGTCTATTTTTATTATAAAAGTATTTTACTAGGTAAATTTTCTTAAACTCCCGACACGCTCAAATTAGTTGCACATTTATATGCCTTAATTGGGCCAAAATGGTTTGGTCAGTAGACGGTATCCCCAAGACTAGTTGAACTTTGATATGACTCACACAAATCTTGGTAAAAATTTGTCTCAATTTTGATGGAGTCTTAAACTAAGTCTTGAAAATTAAAGTCTCATCTTAGGACTTGTACCTACTTGCCCAACCACTCAAATTCTGCCACCTCATGAACTCGGATTTTTTTTGCTCTTCCAACTTTTGTGCAACGATTCCTCACCTTTTTTCAACTCAATAAATAGTTAATAAATTACTATATTCTCTACTCGAAAAAATCCTTTTTTATTTACAAACAAACATAAAAATTTGGGCTTCAATTCTCTTATTAATCTCTTGAAGTACTCTCACATACAAAAGTAGTTTCTAAAGTAATATTTTAACATACATTAAATCCACATCATAAATTAATATATAAAAACATTCCATGACACAATCTATACCATGCTCCCGAAAGTATCTACTCTCACCAAAATTTCTTACACCTTTTGTCGTTTTTTTTATACCTTTCCGAAAAAGGTACAAGAAATATCAGATGATAGCACATGCTCACGGAAGCACCTAATAATACCATTCTGCCCCTAAGCCCACTGTTTAGAAACCAAGTGGAACTAAACTAACTGTCTTTCACAGTTTGATGTCTCTTTAACCACTTCTCCCTCCCATTCCGTTATATATACTCCCTAAGTCTTACACTCCTACTCGTACTTGATCACAACAAAAGCTTATCACTTAACACTTAAACCCCCCCATACAAACAATCATTACCCAACCCAAACTCACTCCTTTGTCTCACACACAACACTCCTACCTCATCCTAAACTCCTTCCTTTATTAAACCCCGTGCATTGTTTGTAACACCGCAACTTTTACATGACCATCTTCATTCACATGCTTCATTCCATCTTCTAGAAAACTCGTAAAAGCCACTTTTTCTCCTAAAATCTAGTAACTTACTTACTTTTTACACACTTTCCCATATATTGCTATACGCATAATAGTAGTAGTTGGTGTTGGTTTTGTAAAGTGTGACAACATGTCGACTGTGAAGTTGGAGAAACTGTCATCCATTGATGCGCAGTTGAGATTGCTTGCTCCGAGGAAAGTGTCTGAGGATGATAAGCTTGTTGAGTATGATGCTTTGTTGCTTGATCGTTTCCTTGATATTCTTCAGTTTTTGCATGGTGAAGACATCAGAGAAACGGTATATTATAAATCTTTTTTTTGTTTTTCTTTACCATTGTTTTTCTCTGTGTGAGTTGTTTGTAATATGTATATATGCATGGGATAAAAGTTCTGTATTGGGTGTTCTTTTATTTTAAGTGCCATGTGATATTTTGTTATGTTATGATTGTTTAATTTGATGGGTTGCTTTGATTAGGTGATGTATGTTTGAGAATTTTCTTTGACAAATTCTTAAGTGGGGATTTTTTTTTTGGGTGTGTTTTGTGTGTTTGTAGCCTTTAGGGTAAATTAAATCATACACGCGCCTTGTATGATGCATCATGCACCAAGATAATATTCGATGAATATATTTATACTATAGTTGGTGAATATGTGATTCATAATACTTGGTGAATATGTGCTTTGTAAAGAGTAAATATGAACTTTATGAATGCTGAATAGGTAAACTATATTATGTATACTAGGGTTGAAAGATATAAGTAATATTGATTTAGGCGAATATGTCTTTTTATGCTTTGGCGAATATGGTGCATGATGCAACATACAAGGGGCGCATTATATAATGATTGATGTTTGTAGTGTTTTATACTTTTTTTTGGCTAATATTGGTGGGTTTGACAGACACTCATATGAAAATTGGGATATCTAGTTGATGTGATTTGTTTATGTAATTTCGATATTTGTCCTTTTGGTTTGTGAGATTGCCCTTTGATCAAAGCAGGCATTATGCTGATTGAATACTTGTTTATGTGCGTGATGGAGTGGTTTACTGGCAATTTGTTAGTGCTGAGTTAAGTTTTGTGCAATGATCTTCGGTACCATGATAGAACTGATTCCTGAATGTTATTAATGCCACACAACCAGAAAGGATGAGTTTTATACAGAAGTGTGGTTGATTGCCTTACGTTGGACATTCTTATTGGACAATCTAATCTAGGGTAAAGCAAATTAATACTTCGTTTCTGATGTTGTATTAAGATCTCATAACAAACGAGCTGCAAAAACTGTCGAGGGGGAGGTATGTTTTATTTTGGGTTTGACATTGCTTTCGCTTCCAAGGGGAACAAGAAACGGTAACACATCATACTGTAGTCTGGTATTGTGGCTGCTTTAGTGATACCATAAAATAAATCGGCATCTAAGTGGATGTGTACATTCTTTTCCGTGTTCCTGGCCCCTTGCTTTCCTTGAAACCAGACGATGCATTCTACTTTGTCACTGCAGTTTAACAGTGTTTCTGTTGCCTCTATGTAACTCATGTTGAAAATGATCTGTTTTTGAGGATTATGATTTTATTGATTTAGGAAATTATGTCAAATGCTAATCTTGCTCCTTGGGCGGTAAGTAACAAATTTGATTTTGATATGATGTAATAGGTTCAAGAGCTGTATGAACATGCTGCTGAATATGAGAGGACTCGTGATCCTAAGAAGTTGGATGATCTGGGAAACTTGATTACCAGTCTAGACGCTGGAGATTCTATTGTGGTTACAAAGTCATTTTCTCACATGCTTAACCTGGCCAACCTAGCTGAGGAAGTGCAGATAGCTTACCGCAGAAGAATCAAAAAATTGAAGAAAGGGGATTTTGTGGATGAAAGTTCTGCAACAACCGAGTCAGATATTGAGGAAACACTAAGGAGGCTTGTTGTGGATATGAAAAAATCTCCTCAAGAAGTCTTTGATACATTGAAAAACCAGACTGTTGACTTGGTTCTTACTGCTCATCCTACTCAATCTGTTCGTAGGTCTTTACTTCAGAAACATGGAAGGTATGCCTTCAATGGATTCTTCCTTGAGATGATTCAGGAATAGCTTCTTTATCCTGTAGAGTAGTAGTTGTGCTATTTAGTTCTTCGGTCTTTGTTCTTCTTCTTCCCTTTTTTCTTTTCGAAATTTTATACAAGATTTCTCAACTTGGTTGAAGTAGAATGCTTTCAGCTATCACTAGATTATGTAGGTTAACCTGGTAAATAAACCACATCAGGCTCTTAACCACTGCTTCACTTGTGAACTGAACCTTATTATTTTTTCTGTGGGAGGGGGAGGGGGATCGTATGCCCTAAAACAAGCCGCTGACACACTCTTGCACAAGTCTGCATGTGGTATGTGTATTCAGTAATAAGTAGGTACCTGCAGCAGTCAACTGCAATCAGAATACAATGCTTCTTGAATGTCCTTTACCCTCCTATCTACGACTCCTTCTCCCTTTTATGGAGAAATTGTAGCATACAAAAGCATGGTGTTTCTGTGTGTCTAATATCATCTTCTTTGCTTACAGGATAAGGAATTGTTTGGCACAATTATATGCCAAAGACATTACCCCTGATGATAAACAGGAGCTTGATGAAGCTCTTCAGAGAGAGGTATGGATTCATCAGTAGTTGGAAGGTCTTTCTAGTTGCTGTATCGGCTATTAGCTTCTTGGCATTGCTCTTGCTACTGTCCTGTATACATCTAGGAATGCATTATGCTTTTGCTATGCATAGAGGAATAATTAAGACTTTTCTCTAAAATAGAAGTTTTTTGGAAAACATGCTATTTCTGCCTCTATTGTTGTGCTATTAGCTTCTCATATGCATCACCTTTTAATCTGTAGATACAAGCTGCATTTCGTACAGATGAAATCAGGAGGACTCAGCCAACCCCACAGGATGAGATGAGGGCCGGAATGAGCTACTTTCATGAGACAATATGGAAAGGTGTCCCTAAATTTCTAAGACGTCTTGACACTGCATTGAAGAACATAGGGATAAATGAGCGTATGCCCTATAATGCCCCTCTTATTCAGTTCTCATCTTGGATGGGTGGAGATCGAGATGGTATGATCCCTCTTCGTTCTGTACTATTGAGTTACTTGTCTGCTATCCAATTTTGTCTTGAATGTTTTCTTTCTCGTTTGTTCGTATGGATATGACCCTTGCTCAAGAACTATAGAGGCTTGTGGTTCATAGGTTGATGCTGTCTCGAATCTCAATGACGGCTACACTACACTTCTACTTCTCTTGAACATGTGTTTATTTTTTATTTTAACTTCAAATCTTTTAATGTGGATGCTTACTGTGTGGACTGCAGGAAATCCAAGAGTAACACCTGAAGTTACTAGAGATGTATGCTTATTGGCCAGAATGATGGCTGCTAATTTATTTTACTCTCAGATAGAAGATCTTATGTTTGAGGTATGTCATTAGCATTTCTGCTTTGTGGTTGAGCTTTTTCATTTATGTTGTAACTCATTTGTCCCTTTCTCATCTTCTAACAGCTCTCAATGTGGAGAGCTAATGATGAACTCCGTGCTCGAGCTGATGAACTTCACAGATTTTCAAAAAGAGATGCTAAGCACTATATTGGTATGCCCTAGACTTCCCAGTGCCAATAATATGAATAAATAAGAGTAAATTTTTTTGTCTTACTCCCTTTTTATACGGGAGTTGTAATGAGGCAGCAAAACTCCAAGAATAGAGTTTATGCCAGATATTTAGTTGTTTACTGGTGAAGTAGGTGCTTGATGTGCTTCTGGTGTTTCTATTCTCACCACCTTTTATCTGTTTGTAGTTAGCAAAAGTGGTTTAGGTAATATTAGTAACTGATGTTGTATCTTCTCCCTTTCTCTTACTTTTTGCAGAGTTCTGGAAACAGATTCCTCCTAATGAGCCTTATCGTGTTATTCTTGCTGATGTGAGGGATAAGCTTTACAGTACGCGTGAGCGTGCTCGTCAGTTATTAACAAGTGGAACCTCTGATATCCCTGAAGAAGCAACTTTCACCCATACTGATGAGGTACGTTCATCCCCTTAACCCTTTCGTTTTCTTCAGTTTGTATCCTGAATCACAAGGTATATAGAAACAATGCCTTTCAGTTTGCTTAATCCATTATTTGACCATTATGCTGTTCATGTTTATATCTTTTCTGGCTTTTGGAATCTCAAACTATGCTGCAGATTTCTTTTAGCTGATGTTGATTGACCCTCTGCCAGTAGTGGTTTTTTTGCTTGACGATACCTGTTCAATGATAGTATATCTATGTTGTGCTATTGGTCTAATTGTTCTTCCTTGTGGATTAACACTAGCTGTTGATCTAATTCCTCTCCTTTTTTGCTCTTGCTAATCTGTAGTTTCTGGAGCCTCTGGAGCTATGCTACAGGTCACTGTGTGCTTGTGGTGATAGGTCAATTGCTGATGGAAGTCTTCTTGATTTCATGCGACAAGTTTCAACTTTCGGGCTTTCTTTAGTAAGGCTTGATATTAGGCAAGAATCAGAGAGGCACACTGATGTAATGGATGCCATTACAAGGCACGTAGAAATCGGGTCCTACCGTGACTGGTCAGAAGAAAAGAGACAGGAATGGCTTTTGTCTGAGCTTCAGGGGAAGCGCCCTTTGTTTGGCCCTGATCTTCCAAAGACCGAAGAAATTGCTGATGTTTTGGATACATTTAAAGTGATAGCAGAACTTCCTTCAGATAGCTTTGGTGCATACATTATCTCCATGGCTACTGCGCCTTCTGATGTGCTTGCCGTTGAGCTTCTTCAACGTGAATGTCATATTAAGAATCCTTTAAGGGTTGTCCCTTTGTTTGAAAAACTTGCTGATCTGGAGGCTGCTCCTGCTGCTCTGGCCCGTCTGTTCTCTGTAGATTGGTACAAAAATAGGATTAAGGGGAAGCAAGAAGTCATGATTGGGTACTCTGATTCTGGTAAGGATGCTGGTCGTCTTTCGGCTGCTTGGCAATTGTACAAAGTTCAGGAGGAGTTAATTAAGGTGGCCAAGGAATTTGGTGTGAAGCTCACGATGTTTCATGGGCGAGGAGGGACTGTAGGAAGAGGAGGAGGTCCCACTCATCTGGCCATTTTGTCTCAGCCACCTGACACAATCCATGGATCACTTCGTGTTACCATACAAGGTGAAGTAATTGAACAATCCTTTGGAGAGGAGCACTTGTGTTTCAGGACTCTCCAGCGCTACACAGCTGCTACACTTGAGCACGGTATGCATCCACCAATCTCTCCCAAGCCAGAATGGCGTGCGCTCTTGGATGAGATGGCTGTTGCGGCCACAAAGGAATACCGCTCCATTGTTTTTCAGGAGCCTCGTTTTGTCGAGTACTTCCGTCTGGTAAGTTCTTACATGACTTGTGCTTTTATACGTTGCTTGTTTGCATTTGGACCTTCATATATTGATACATTCTGAAGCTTTAATAAGTTCCTATGCTAGTGATTTTATTTATCAGCATCAACTCTTCTTTGTCGTATTCATAAGTTAATTCATAGAGTTTTTATCTATAAAGGGGAACAGAGCTTACTAAATGTTCTTAAATTTGTGTTGTGTTGTAGGCAACACCAGAGTTGGAGTATGGACGCATGAACATTGGAAGTCGTCCTGCAAAGAGAAAGCCAAGTGGGGGAATTGAATCTCTACGTGCAATTCCTTGGATCTTCGCGTGGACCCAAACAAGGTTTCATCTCCCTGTCTGGCTTGGCTTTGGCGCTGCATTTAAACATGCCATGGAGAAAGACATACGCAATTTTAACATGCTTAAGGAGATGTACAATATGTGGCCTTTCTTCAGAGTGACTATTGACTTGATTGAAATGGTTTTCG
Organism: Corrigiola litoralis; assembly: GCA_901111285.1. Classification (NCBI taxonomy): domain Eukaryota; kingdom Viridiplantae; phylum Streptophyta; class Magnoliopsida; order Caryophyllales; family Caryophyllaceae; genus Corrigiola; species Corrigiola litoralis. The sequence continues at coordinate 300 of CAAKMY010047285.1, read as the reverse complement.
CCAAGGGGGACCCTACCATGGCTGCTTTGTATGACAAGCTTCTGGTTTCTGAGGAATTGCAGTCATTTGGGGAGCGCTTGAGGGATAATTATGGAGAAACCAAGCGTCTTCTCCTGGAGGTAATATTTTGCTCACACAACTATTCCATATTGTAATCTAATTGGGTCAATCCTGTGTCTAAGGCTCTGTTTGTTTTGGGGGAAAATGTCAAAAGGAAAATGATTTTTTTAGTTTTCCTTTGTTTGGTTTGGACAGGGAAAATAAAGTTGAAAGAGTGGGAGGAAGATCATTTTCCTCATA
>CAAKMY010047284.1:0-15398 GCA_901111285.1 Corrigiola litoralis | reverse complement strand
TGACACAGACGAATTACGGTGTCTAGAAGCTTGTTATTAGTGATATCATCCTTCTCGTTAGGACTTCTAATTTGTTTAAAAATTTTCACTGTTTTAGGAAAGGGAATCAAGTGGCAGATTATCTTGCTAAATTTGGCCAATGTCTTGACCCTTCCCATATCCCTTGTTCTGTTATTGTTCCAAGTCGTCATTTATATTTCCTTCTTCGGAAGGACTCTTTAGGTTGGAGCTATGGTCGTAGCTCAATCTAATTATTTGTTATTTGATAAAAAAAATGGACTACAATATTCGACAATTCAACCCTGTGTAATGCTAAACAAGTCGAATCGCCTCCTTGTCTTCCATCCTTCCCTTGTACTTCTTCTACTCTTGAAAATTGAACTCGAACTGGAAACATTCGAGTTCCTCTGCTCCGAAACAACAACAAAAACCCCCATAAAACTCCACTTAGTCCTCTCCCCCTAGCTGATAACGAAATACGCCTCAACCCATTACTATCACCAAACCCACCATCCATTTTCGTATAAACAACCGAAAACCCCCTATCATCTTCTCCTCACCAGTTGTCCCTCCCACAAACTTGCCAACCCCGAAGCCGCCATATCCTCAACCCAATTGTCACACCTTCCCTCTCATTCCGCCACTCATCACTTGGCAGCTTAAAGCGTCAAACAAGGCGGGAATTGCGCAACAACAACAAAATAATGCAATCCCGGTGGTATATATGCTTGCACGACATCTCCTTCGCTTCGACACTATTCTAAAACACTTCCTTACACATTGCACAATGCCTCCACACATTACCATCATCACCAACGACAACTATCGACATTGACTCAACAACCACTTTCGAGGCGGGCGCATGATCATCAGCACCAGTTCCACCACCAATATCCAGCTGGCGCAACTAGTACATGATCCGGTCAAAATAAAAAAAATCTTATATTGTGTTTGGAATGGGCCGCAAACATGGACCCATCGTCATAGTAAAGGTCGTAATTGTGAGTGGTGATTGGGTAAACGGGATGGGTTGGTTTATTATTGTATTATTAGTATTAGCGTGAGTATTATGATTAGTGGTAAGAATTGAAGGAGAGATTGGGGAGAGAGAGGTGTGGTGATAGTGGTGGTGGATTTCTCCAATGAAGCCGCCGCCACAATGAGGGCAAAGGGCGATGTGGTTAGTGTGGAGGGTGATGAATGTGTCCCATCTGTGGCACTAGAATGTTGATCTAGCCGACTCTATTTCTTGAGAGAGAAACAGAAATAGGAGGGGGGTCTTCGGAGAGGAGAGGGTTGGTTTAAAGTGAGAGTTTTAAAGAGGTCACCTTAGAGTTTGGTTTGATTAAGGACGACATTTGGTTGCCAAGACTGCTCACTTTGGTTTGTTCCTGACTTTGTCAATGTTTGCTTTACTTTGTCTGGTTTGGAAAGTATGACGCATATGTAGAGGTGTTAAATCGGGTAGACGAGTCGTGTTTTCGTCGAGTTAGTATTGGGTCGGGCCAGTTTCGATCGGGTTAACTTCGGGGTAATTATGCATCGTGGTACGTGTTAGGGTTCAGGTTGGGTCTGTAACAAGTTACTTGAATCTTTATTCGGGTTCGGGTCTGGTTATTTTCGATCGGGTTAATATCGGGTTCGATTATACTTGATTTGGGTTTAAGCAGGCATATTTGTGGTCATTTTCGGGTTCAGGTGGATTTCGGCCGATTCAATATCGAGTGAGCTTATTTTTGTTTTTGTTTTGACCAATTATATTTCGAATTTATATCGGCTTTATTTTGGGGTTCGATGGATTTCGGTCGGATCTTTCAGCTATGAAAAAAGAACTTGGTGGCTTAGAAGTTGATGATGTAACAAGTCGCATATAGTTTGATTGTGATTCTCTTCCTATGTGATTGTGTGTTGGATACAAAATAGTTGTCTTTCTGTGCTTTTTTTTTTGGCCTCTTTGTTCTTGTGTACTCGAGTTTGCAGGTTTTTCAATGTCGCTGCTATATTATCCCCGAATTGTTGGTGGCTCATGCAGATGTTGTTGTCGTCGTTGCAGCTATTACCATTGTCCCCTGACTGTTTTAGCCGCTACAGTTTTTGCATCAGTTGTTATTCTCTTTCCCTAGCAGTTGTGCTGTTGGTTAGCCCTACTACTGTTGTATATAGACTATTGTTCTTTCAAGTGTTGTTAGTTGACGTTGTTGTTGTTGGCAGGTTGCCGCCGTTGTTGTTGTTATGGTGATTGTGTTTTTTGTTTGTGAAGTGGTTGACCTCATGTTTTACTCTGCGTATGTGTTTGTGTGTGCTTGATGATAAAATATTTTGTAGCAGGGTTTTGAACAAAATCCTTAATTTGTTATAAGTATGAGAGCTATTGGTTAACTCTTAGGGTGACTTTAGTAGTTTGCGTGTGTGCCGGTTTCTGGCTTTTGTTTAGTTATTTTTGTTGCTGATGTTGCCTATGCTTTTGTTGTTGTTACTGCTACATTGTTATTAAACATGCCTTCGTTGTTGCTGCACATGCCTATGTTGTTGATTTGTAGCCCTTATTATTTCTTGTAGTTGCCCCTATTGTCTTTGCACATCGCCTTTGCTGCCACTACCAAATGAGTAGTGAATGTCGTTGATTATGTTCGTGAACAACATAGAAGTCTAAACCAAAGTTCTAGATGAAGTTGGTTTGATAAGTACATCAACACTACAATTTGTATTGTCATCTAATTAAGTTTGATTGGGTATGATTTGAAATGAGATGTATAGTTTACTAGTTAATTTCTGATATTGGTTTTAGCATATTTATTCAATTTGTAAGTTGGATGTTGTTTACGATGTTGAATTGTATAAAGAAATCTGTTTTTGCACACCTTAAGTCTATTGATTTTCTATGCATTAATTTTGTTTAGTACCAAACCTATAAAATGTATAATGAATAAAGACTGAAAAATTATTACACATAAACTTTTACTACAAGTGTCTAGAGAAAATGTGATGTGTATTTTCAATGTTTTGTTAAATCTCACAAAATATATGTGTTCTATGGATTAAAGAGTAATTATGACAACAAATAATTTAAAGAAATGAATGATGAAAGCTTATAATTGATTTATGTGCCTTACATATGAATGTTAATTTTTTGGCAATATACATTTTAATCTATTGTGCTATCGGGTAAGAGTCACAACGGGTGACCAACAAGTTAAGTCGAACAAACTTTGGAACGGGTTAATAACAGGTCGGGTTAATATTAGGTCGGGTTTATAGCATGTATTTATCGGTTTTTGGGTCATTAACAGGTCAGGTAAACGTCGAGTCGATCGATAACAAGTTTGAAAATAACAGGTTTTATCAGGTCGATCAAAACGAATTTCAGATTTTTTTTTTCACGCCTTGTGCAAGTTCAATATATTCGGTTGGAATCGGGTTTTGTATAAACGTAGGTAAGGTTGCGGTCAGATTCGGGTTGTAGATGTTCGTGTCCAATTGGGTCCCGGGTTGCCTTCCGGTCGGGTCTCAATCGCTTGTCGGGTATTGTTTTCTCGGGTTATCAACATGTTGGGTTTCAGTTAGTTTTTTCAGATCGGGTCAGCTTTTTGATAGCACTATGCATATCTTATGCCAACTATACTCTCTATTACGCGATGCTTTTTGTGGCCCCAAATTTACTTGTATCACCCCATGTTTTTCATTTTCTTTTCCTAAATATGCCTCTTTCTTTTCTTTTCTTTTCTTTTCTTTTCTTTACTATCCCTCGCGTCTGAGTTATCTTACTCCCTTCATTCAAGCCCAAGCTTCTCATTGCTTTAATGCACATTTTTAAAGGAAGTACGAACAAAGATAAAAAGATGGTAGTGTGATAACACTCAAGTGGTTTTTTTAAAGCTCATCAAAACATGCAGGCCCGATTTTGGGCCGGGTTTAAGCCTAAGGTCAAACCTGAAAGCCCGGCCCTGATGGCCAAACATGTTGAAATTTTACTTGTTTTATGTTTTTTTAAGGAAAAACCTCAATTTTTTGTAGAAACCCATTCTAGATATTTTATTTATTTTAATAAGTCATATTTGATGTTTATATAACCACAGTGACGTACATCTCGGAAAAATAAGTGGATTAAAAAAAATCACATCAAACGAACCCTTGAGGTGAGAGTTATGCTTAGTACTCCCTCCGTTTTTACCAATTCTTTACACTTTTCAAAATATGTGAGGGGATATTTGAAAAGTGTAAAGAATTGGTAAAAATGGAGGGAGTATAAGAATTGAAAAAAAAATGCGCGGAAAAAGCCTTATTTTGCCAGAGTCCGGCCCTAAGCCCGACCGGGCCGGTTCGTGCTTGGCATTGTGGCCCGAATCCCGCTCGTCCTGGCCCGATGATTAGCTCTAGTTTTTTTTTTACAATGTGAGAGCAAAAGAAGGGTAGTGGTAGGGTCCTTATTCCACTAACTAGTCTATTTATAGTAAAGTGAGATTCCAATTTTACCAAGAAAGGAAACGGGAAGGTTGGACTTGTCCATAAAGAAAAGTGGGAAGCTTGGACTTGAAGGGAGGGATTATACATAAATCTCAAACAATTACTAACAAATTCGAGATTAAAAAATCATGCGCGGTGTAAAACTTATTTGAATTTTATACATATGGACAACTGATACGTATTCGAAACAGGAGACAAATTATATGTATTTTTTAAGAAAATTTTAACTTGGATAACTAATCTAAGTCGAGGTATGGACTTGTTGAAAACATGTGTGACCCTTTGTGTAAATGTATTTTTATCACGCCAAAACCTTGGTATGGGCGTGTTTTGAGCTTGTCTGGCAAGACAAAAACAAACTTTTCCGCTTGACTATTGTATGTGGGTAACTAGAGACTTCGAACTCAATCACGTAAGTACGATTTACAGATGCCTAGAAAGAACTTTACAAGATTGAACAATGCTACTTAGCATACGCTAATCTTTAGTCTCAAATTTGCTATGTGTGCAAGTCTAGCTATAACCTCACTCACTAACAACTGAAACCATGAATTAAGAATCTTAAACATAACATTGAAGAGTAAATTAGATAATACATGAGAAAGAGTTTGAGAGAATACTTCCATTATATTGTATCTCATGATATTACTTTACAACATTAAAAAATACTCAAATGTACGAGTTATGTTGCTAATATATACAAGGATCATGCGTATGATCTTACGGATACAAACTGGACGTCTTATCTTGGGATGAGTTGGTGCAGAAAATTAAAGGACCTGAGCTAACAGCGCTAATCAAGCACTAGAAAGGTAAACTAGAAGCATGTAGAGTATCTTTCTGAATAGCCTAAAATGTACAACATATGTAGTTTTGTATACAAACATGTATCTCTACTATGAGTTGACCTAGAGGAATGTATATAGAGTGACCATACACCATTATTTTAAACACCGCCCCTCAGTGAGAGAGTTCATGAGAATGAGACACTCCCATATTACACAAAAGTTTATAATTATGCAATGGAAGAGATTTGGTGAAGACATTATCTAATTTATTTTTTGTGTTGACATAGGTAGGATGAAACAATCCTTTTTAGACCTTTTTTGGAATGGCAGTCCCATCTTTATGTGCTTGATTCTTTCATGATAAACCAGATTTGCAACGATAACAGTGACAACTTGGTTGTCACTTTTAAGAGTTGTGGAGTTGATTTTATTTACACCTAAATACTTGAGTAGACTGGAGTGTCAATTGACTTCACATGTTGTCAAGGCAATGTTTCTATACTCTATTCAGCTGAAGGTCTAACTACTACTGACTGCTTTTTCAAATTCTAGGAAATAGGAGATGGACTAACAATATATAGTATCCAATAGTTGATTTTCTAGTTGAAAAGACACGGACATGAGCCAAAATGGAATCATTCTAGGTTGTTATGGTTTAAATGGTGTGCCATTTCACACCTTGTGTCATGGTTTAAATGGTTAGCTCTTGTTGAATGGTGGTATAACACTACATATCATTTTACTAGCGAAACTACTCCTTATAAGGTGTTATATGGTCAGCCTCCTCCTTTACATTTACCATATCTGTCAGGAGAGTCTGCTAATGCTGCTGTAAACAGGAGTTTACTTCATAGGGAAGACCTAATGAAGGAACTGCATTTTCAGTTGTAACAAGCTTAGAGCAGGATGAAACAACAAGCTGATAAGCACATATCTGACAGGAGCGCGCTTTCAAGTGAATGATTGGGCCTATTTGAAACTACAAACATACATGCAACAATATGTGGTGTTTAGGCCTAATGCAAAGTTGTCATCTAAGTTTTATTGTCTATTTAGGGTGAAGATAAGATTGGAGCAATTGCATATAAGCTGGAATTACCCTCCTCTTCTCTGATACATAATGTCGTCTATATATCCCAATTGACGAAATGCTATGATCCTACTCAGGTAGCTGTCCTACCAGTATTTCTATCAGATTCTTCTGTTCCTAAAATTCCTGAAGCAATTCTTGAAAGATACATGGACAAGAGGGTCGAGTTGCAGCTACTCGAATCTCTGTTAAATGGCATATTGCTCCAGTGGAAGAAATTTCTTAGATGTTCTATCATGACTTCATCCAGCAGTTTCCTGATTTTGCACATCTTTGACATCTTTGAGGACAATTAGGGGGGAATGTTATGATACATAGTTAATAATTCTGGCAATTTTCCTATTTTTTGAGTTGTTGATAATTATGTTAGTTAGAGTTGAGTTGGCAGAAGTTAGTTACTCTACAGTTCTTGTGATAAAAGGGGGAATCGAATCCTAACTGTCTCATATTCAATAATATTACAACACTCATTTCCTCATTTCTCTTCTTTATTCTCTCAAAAGTATTTCATCTCGAAAGTAGTTACATTTCATTTTAAAAGCAGTTACAATTCGTTAGCTTTCTTCACATATTCTATCTAACCAACTAACTACTTGTAGTACACGAATTCTGTTGGATTCCTATATTACGTCACTCTGAAGCCGTTTGAAGTAGACATGCATGACATGCGGCGACTCCTCCTCCATGACTTGGGTTGTTGGTGTTGGTCAATGGTCTTGAAGAGTTGTTCTTGTTTGTCGCCGGGATGATGGAAAAAAAAATGTCATCGATTAGGATCAGTCGGAGGGGACGATGCAAGGAAGTGGCGGAGGGTAAGAGCTTGATAAGGGACCCACAATATTTGTTATCGATGTCTTCTACTACCATCGCTCAGTACTACCATTATTGTTGAGGTGGAGGTCGTGGTGGTTTGTATACTACTACTGTAGCTGGCACGTCGTGGTTTGTGGGGCCCTACCATAGGAAAGGCCGTTGAGGGATGTTTTTATGGTGGAGAGATAAGGTAAGAGTGTTTTAGGGAGGGTGTATGACGAAAGTGTGGCCGGTTGTGTGGGAAAAGTAAGAGGTCTCATGGGTGTTTGGTGGTGGGTAGTGGTGGGTGCGGGGTGGTTTGGGGAAAACTACGTTCGAATATTAGGTTGGGATAATTTGGACCACCATCTAAATAAATGAGTCAAAATTGGAATTATACGAAAACAATCAATAATTAGGACTATTAAAAAAATGGTTCAAACTTCGGATTATCCCACTTCTACTGTCTATAGTTATTGTATACTCCCTCTTTCAACACCAAGCTTCTCACTTTACTTTTTTGGTCATTCAAGAAAAACCTTCCCATTTTCCTTTTTTGGTAATATCTCACATTACTTTACAATAAAAAAAGGAAAAATTCATAAAAACTACCTTTAAGTTTTCTCATTTTTAAAATTACTACCAAAATTACTACCTTTCATAATTTTTTAAAAAATTTACTACCTTTAAAGATATTATTTTTTCAAAATCACTACCTAACCCAAATTCCGGCCAACAAAACACGAAAGTGACCGTTTTGCCCTTATAATTTTCCCACCCAAACTAGCTGATCCTAACTACAATCATACCTTGCCCCTCTCCCTCCTCTATACAGTACATCTATCAAAATTAATGTCTTCTCCCTCTTTCTCTTTCTTAGTCTCACCCAACATTTGATGTGTTTGGGCAGCAGGATATGAGGAGTATAAACGATTAGAATCACCCCAAGCTCAATCCCCAACCTAACAAAGATATCTTCATTCAAGTTGATCAATTTAGAAGCCTTGCTCACTCTACCACAGGTCAAGAACCAGAACATGTCAAACTTAGAGTGATCGTAGTGCATCGGTAGCTTGAAAGAATTCGCCAAGACACGCTGTCCAACATGATAAAACTCGTCCGGTAAGGGTGATGAGAGAGGTGAGAGATGGAGAGTGATAAGATTACTTGTTCAAGTGAGAGGTGAGAGCTTGAGATTCAGAGATTTGAGAAGAAATAAAATGGGGGATGAATTAACTAAATAGAGGAAGGAGGGGAGGGGAAGAACAATGTTTCAAAGAGGGGAGGGGTAATTTCGGGTAAGGGGTAGTTTTTAGGAGGAAATATAGAATATCCCGGCGGAATATTCGTTTTTAATGGCCGGAAATTAGATTAGGTAGTGATTTTGAAAGAAAAACAACTTTAAAGGTAGTTAGTTTCAAAAAAAATTATGAAAGGTAGTAATTTTAAAAATGAGAAAACATAAAGGTAGTTTTCATGAATTTTTCCATACAAAAACCTAGTGAGTGAATAAGGACCCTACCACTACCATATTTTTTCTCTCACATTGCAATAAAAAACTACTTGATTGACATCCTATAATCATATTTTTATTATTGTTTATTAGATTTTTTAAAAATTGTGCATCAAAGCAATGAGAGTATAATGCAAGTTTTGCCACTCTATTTGAACTTTTTAATAAGACGACCGTATCATTAAAATTCAATAATTCGTGACACACGAAGGGGCATTTCCAATCACCTTAAGAAGAGTGTGGAACCTTCTCGGAAACTCCAGAACCCTCTCTGGCTCTTCGTTTACCCGCACACTTATAATTTCACATTGCATAATACATACCCACCACCCTCGAGAGAGAGAAGAAGTATTAACCATCAAGACACAAAATTAAGAAGTAGCGCAAGTATTATAATGAATCAAGACAACCCCAACTGGGAAGGCCTTCTCAAATGGAGTCTCTCTCACTCCGATGGCACTCAGCCTCAACGCGCGCTCAGGTGCAGTTTAAGATTATCCTTTCTGTTCCTCTTATGTCTGCTTTTTCAGTTTTCAAGCATTGGGCTAATTTGCAAGTTTGTGAAATGCCATTATTCTAAGTTTTCAAGCAAGTTAGAGCATATCAAAATAGAAAGCAAGGGGGTAGTATTTTTCTGTGATGCCAAAGTCGTAGACCGTAATTTCTTCAGTTGCCCACCATTTTATTTAACATTGATCATGAGGATAATTGTATTTGATTGATGATTTAACATGGGCTCTAATATGTTGTGTATTACCGTAGTATGATAGAGGGGTAAGTTAGTGAATGATAGTTGTATGAAGATGTAAACTTGCAATGTTTACACATTGGGTACATTCCCAACGAGGTCGCTTGGTGGTAAAGATTGAGGTGCTCTAAATATTGGGTCACGGGTCCGAATCCCCTTTCCTCTTTGTAATCATAATTCTGCCCCTTGTGGCTTATGTGGACATATTATGACTACGACGATTAGGAATTAGGATCGATAACAATCATTGTTTACTCCTTAAGTAATTGGGTTGGATGCTTTGAGACTTGGAGATGGGTATGGACGCCTAACACTTCATGTTCACCCGAAAGGGCTCAACTTGGTTGGATGGGTGCGTGCGCTACTGATTTTGCGACAGCTTGTTTTGTTAAAACTTCCGACGAAATTGAGAGAATTATGGTGCATCCCTCGAAGGATAAGGCCATTAAGTAATTGTTATCCAGTGAGTGATCCTCAGGGAGGAGCGCGAAGGCAGTCTTGAATAATTTCAATTTGCTTACTTGTTAAGAGTGAGGGCAGACTATTATTCTTCTTGCATTCCAGCTTGACACACTTTTTCAGTAAAGGAGCGAAATGTTAGAAGACAATGAAACGGAGAGCGAATTAACATGAGAGCATATCAGAGGTGGACATTTTTAGCCTAGTCTGTGTAACATTGATTAGGATTTAGGTCATACCAATGTAAAAAGTAAGACGGTTACTATGGGATGAAATGATGGTGAATTTATAGCTTTTTGTGGTTTGTTCTGTCATTCTTGTATCGGACCTTGGACATTTGGAGGTTCATATTTTATTGATCATTCATGGGTTCCTGTAGTTGTAATGACCCATCATAATTAAGGAATTGTTTTGGCTGTTGTTGTCAACTTGTTAACCAGTTGAAGGAGGGACTGACACCCATGTGATAAGTGTAATGTGTTTGTTTGCACTTGTTGTTCTCTATTTATATTTACTTCAGTAAATGAGAATGGGTGTATATTTAATTATCTTATTTGATTTTGGATGATCCAGCGAGGAGGACCGCAGATGGTTCATGGAAGCTATGCAATCACAAACTATTGATGTTGTGAAGCGAATGAAAGAGATCAGTCAAGTAATGCAAACACCAGAGGAAGTCTTGGAGTCTCAAGGTGTTACTCCTGGTGAAATTGAAGGTAATGCTTAGCTCTAATTCTCCTTGAGGAGGTTGATTTGTGTATGAATCACCTCTTTAGCATCTGTAGTTCCTTGACTTTGTTTCCTGGCAGGTTTATTGGATGAGTTGCAAGAGCATGTGGAGTCTATTGATATGGCAAATGGTATGTTTGTTTTACTTTACTGATTACATTTTTCTGTTTTGATTTCTAGTACATTATACTTTTCTTGAAGTTCTTTTATGTGTAATTATTTTTTTTATATGTGGTATCTGATGTGCTTTCCGTATTAGTTGCTGAACCTCAAATACGGGACGCACTCACGCATACATACCACTACCAATTTCAGTTTAGCTGAATTTATTGACCAAGAAACTTCAAACAGATAGTAACATAAGAAATGACAAAACATAACACACAAGCTAAACATAATTTATTTAAATCTTTTCTAAGGTAATGAAGGGAAAGGGTAATGGTACATTGTTGCGAGATACTAGTAGTGAACTAGTGACTCTCAAACCAACATATCACACTGGATGGAACAAGCCTCCAAGCTGCTCCGTGATCCTGGAACCGTTTTTCCTGCTTGGTAGAGATGTACTCTCCAACTTTAACAGCCACCCATCACATTTTTAAACGGTAGGGTAGCCGAGATCGGCTATCCCTATATATCCCTCGGCTTAAACAGTAAGTTGTTCATGAAATAAATAATGTGACCCACCCTTTGCATAATAACATTGATATACTTCAGCATTGCAGTGAAGCTAGGTGATTCCTTGATACCGAGACCCGAAGCACACTAACTTAAGAAGCAAGTATCTATGTAAAGTTTACTAAAGGCTGACGAGTTCGTTCATGGAACTAAAGCCAATGACAACAAAACTACAAAACAATTACCTATGTAACCCTTAAAACCAAAATCTCAAAAAATTAGTTGAACGTAGCCTCCCCCACAACAAACAAACAATTAAGTGACTATAATTTGCTGAGGCCATGAGCACAACCTTAAACCAATACGAGGAAACAAGGAAGAAAGGTAAGTAATAGGGTAACAAACATTTCAGAAACAAAAGAAAATGTGGGACACTTAATATTTCATAAAGCAGCATAAAAAACTATACATATATACATATGTTAGCAGAATTGATTTGGAATGCCATTGACAGTGAATCATTCTTCAGCCCTGGAATCTGGTTAACACAAGTCTTTGGTAACATTTAGCTGACAAGGCTTCTTGATTCATTCCTAGATAATTTTGAGACGCTCAATTATTCCTTTGAAATGCTCAAAAAATTCCTAATAAAATAAACTTATATGGCATCAAGCTTTTCTGTGAAAATATCCAGCAAAAATAAGCCAGTGCCATATCATCGCCTTTTTGAGCACTCAAGACATGTTAACCCTGATCACATGTCAACAGTCAACCGATGTCCCTTTTCATGTTGTTGCCATTCTGAACACTGGATATCTGAATTCATTACAGTACTTACACAGTCCAATGTAGTACGTAATCTAAAACAGGCAAAAACATTAGACTAGTCAGTCTTTTCCTGCATCATACTGGGCACTAGATATGATTTTTTTAAATAGACAACCAAGTCTGATGCTCCTCTAACCCCATTAAAGCCCCAAGAACAACTACACCAAGTGGTAGGATGTAAACTACAGTTAAGTTATTTATGGAAGTTCATAAACTTATTAGGATTTCACTTTGTAGTTTTTGGTATATTATACTCCCAATGTTGTTTGAACCGTTAAATTTTCATTCAGTTTTTTTAAACACATAGGGGCCCACCAGGTATTTTTTGAAAAGTTATATTGTACTCCAAGGGGTTTAACAATATCCAAAACACCCTATATAGCATGTTGATGAAACTGTTAAATCTTCATTCAGATTCTTTAGACGGGAAGGGGGTTTAAAAAAGGGACAAACTCTGGGGGTATGGTATAACCATTGCTAGGTGATGTAGTTTTTGAAAGGCACAAACTCTGAGAATTATTATATTATATTTCTAAATAGTTGAATGCTTTGGGAGTAAGTTGTTGTTAATGTTATATTTTTGGTTTTAATCATTTCTGAATGTTACATTTCTTCGTATATTCTGCAATTGTCCTTTGTATGGTGTAGGGCGGCGAGATTAATATGCCTGACCTAATGGAAAAAGGTTTTTCGTGTATTACAGATCTTCACTCGATTGGTGGGTTGGTGCCTCTTCTCGGTTACCTAAAGAATCGGCATGCTAATATTCGAGCAAAGGCTGCAGACGTCGTGACAACCATTGTTCAGAATAATCCTAGGAGCCAAACGCTAGTAATGGGAGCCAATGGTTTTGAGCCGCTTTTTACAAATTTGACCTCGGACCCCGATATGCATGTACGTACACAGGCACTGGGCGCAATTTCATGTGAGTATTTTGCCTCTCCTGGAGTTAAATGTTTTATGTCCATCAACAAAATCTTGAGAATGCTTGCCTCTTTTCAATATTGATGGTTATTACTATGGGTTGGGTTTCAGCTTTAATCCGTCACAACAAGCCTGCAACTGCAGCATTTCGTCTTGCCAATGGTTATGCAGCATTAAAAGACGCGTTAAGCTCTGAGAGTGTGAGATTTCAAAGGTTGTCACTAATGACTCTTTTATGATTTCGTGTTTGCTTTTCAGCTAATATATATATTTAACTGAAGTACTACGATTGCATTTATATTTACTTCTTTTTTATTCATTGGCCCCCACTTTTAATTGTGCAGGAAAGCTCTGAGTTTGCTTTACTATCTGTTAAGGGAGAACCAAGCAGATTGCAGTGTGGTAACTGAACTTGGGTTTCCTCGCATTATGATGCACCTTGCCTCTAGTGAGGATTCATCTGTAAGAGAAGCAGCCCTGCAGAATCTGTTAGAGCTTACACGTGGAAAATCAGATCAAACCATTGCCAGCTTAGGGGATGAAGACCAAAAATTGAAGCATCTACTTGAAGAGCGTATTAAAGACATCAGCATGATGACTAAGGAGGAGCTTGATGCTGTCAAAGAAGAGAGGCATCTTGTTGACTCATTGTGGAATGCTTACTACAATGAGCCTTCTGTGCTTAGGGAGAAGGGGCTACTAGTTTTGTCAGATGAAGATGCGCCTCCACCGGACGTGGCCAGCAAGATCTTTGAGCCTCCTCTTCGGGCCTGGGCAGCAAAACGTGAACCTGAGAAGCCTTCGGAGCCTGAAAAGAAAGAAGCTCCTTTGCTTCTAGGTTCCGGCCCTACAATTGTATCTGGTCTTCAGATTAGTTCCCTTGAAAGTGCTACTGCTAAGGAGGGGCCTGGAAATGCCTCTTCCTAGGTGCTACAGTAGGCCCTAGATAGTTGAGGTTTTTCGTCTTTTGTATTTCCGTCTATGCTTGACAGTTTCCTGTAGCCACTGCTGCCACTTTGTTATAGTCTGCAATTGGAATATGATGGAGGATTTCCAAATTGGCTCATACTACTACTCTGCCTTTTTTTTTATTATAAAGGAGTTGCAGATGGTCAAAATTGGCTCAAGCATCAATTGGAAACAGTCTCAGTAACAGTTATTACGGAGGTAAGGTTGTACCCGACCCCTCGTTACACTGCTTGTGGTGTGGATGTAATGTGAAGTCTGGAAGTAAACTTAAGTGGCATATTGCTACGTTACCAGATCATCCATGTTTCAGAAAACGTCAGTTGCCACGTTAAAGATGGGAGGTTAGGTTCTGGGGAAATTGTTACCTGTCTGAATAGTATGGTGGTAGATTCAGTTTTATCCCTTTTGTTTGAGAATTTGTTTTTGGAGAAAGAAAAAAGTTCCACCAGGAACATGTTCCTGGTGGCACACCGCGCATCAGTTGCGGAACTTTTTCTTGGTAAGTCACTTTTGCTATACATTCAAGCTTGCACGAAACTGTTATAGACTCAAGCTCAAAGGAAATGCGTAGTCATTGTATTTGGTTTCTGACACAGTATTATGGTCAACCCTACATTCTTTGGCTTATGAAGTCATTTGTAGCGATTGTTCAGTTGGAGTCGTCCGAATCCCGTTCATTAGCATGGAATCTGTCCTCTGCCCCTTCCCTGCCCTCGCCCATTGCTTTTGTTTAGCCGTGTTGGATGAATGCAATGTTTGTTGGCACTGTGATTCCTTGTTATTTCGATTGTCCATGGCTATGCTCGAAGCATTATAGACATTGTAGACATTTTATAGGTGGCTGTATGGGAACGGCATTTCGGTAACTGATTTTAACACTTCCACAAGTTTTTGGCCCGTGCATTTTAGATTATACAAAATCAAATAAATTTTTTAATATAACTATTGTCGATTCATCGGTAAAAGATAAAGATTATATGATTTTATAGCAGCTCACAAATTTCTTAAAAATGAGACATAATGAAACTATCTCTAAGGTGAGTGTTCTCCTTTTGTTTAGTCTTATTATTTTTCAATAACAGTGGTACGTGTATACCCACTCGATTATTTTTATTTTTGTTTTGTCGAGCTTCCTTTTTGTGGTCGTACAAAGGTATTTGATGGCAACAATAATAGATATAATACCAATAATTAGTTTTTGGCACCGATGTTGCCATGTTTTGTATTTTTTTTTATCACAATTTTTTTAGCTAGAGGTTGAATGGTCGTCGTAGATATAGATATAAACCACCAAATTGATTTGTTCTCGTTAGATTTTGGTTGTTTTTTATATGGGTGTAACAGTTTTTTTTTTAGGGATATTTCCTTATGTCACCTTGAGCTTTTGAGTTTTTCTTAAAATCACCTTGTGTTTGGCCGCTTTTTTTATGTCACCTTGAGGTATGTGATTTTGGTTTTTATTGGGTTATATTGGAT
>CAAKMY010047260.1:9274-21745 GCA_901111285.1 Corrigiola litoralis | reverse complement strand
AAGTATTTTTAAATACAAATCTAACCATTATAAAATTATAATTTAAATGTTTTTATATTTTGAGATATTTACGGTCAAAGTATAGTATTGGCAAGTGTGAAAAGTCAAATGTAAAGAATTGGTTGGAATGGAGGGAGTAATTTAATTGGCTCTCGGTTGGTGAGAATGTCACTTCTATACTCCTATATGGCTATATCATTGTGAGACTTCAAGTACTGCTTCCTGATCGGGAAGAATATATTATCACGCTGAGAATCATATAACAGTTCTTCACCACCACTAAGAACTACTTAATTTCTGATTAGCGGCCTTTATATAGTATTAGTTCATTATTACAGAGTTCATTCTCTCGTTCAAAATGCTTACAAACACTATGATTAGCCTTTCATCCCAATACATCACTGGAAAATTTATTCCAGTACCAAATCTGTGATCCAATGTATAATCCACACAAAAACCTCGTTTCGGGCCCCGAAATAGAAATGAACAAAAACTGGCATAGCCATCCTAAACACATATAATGGTGTATGGAATAAGAAACACGGGAAAAATAGACTTGACATAGCTCAAACTATCGTTTTTGTCCATGATGCACATGTTCGAATTAAGCGTAAAACACACCATAAACTATCAAAACCAAGGAGTGACATTGCCATATGCTACAATTACACTCCAATAGACCTTAGGAGCATGCTTGGTAAATTTCGTAACATTTCGCGGAATATCAAAAATCAAACCAAAAAGCCAATTTTTAGGGATTATAACCCACACAAAAATCTCGTTATGGGCCAGACATGGAAC
Source organism: Corrigiola litoralis (assembly GCA_901111285.1). Classification (NCBI taxonomy): domain Eukaryota; kingdom Viridiplantae; phylum Streptophyta; class Magnoliopsida; order Caryophyllales; family Caryophyllaceae; genus Corrigiola; species Corrigiola litoralis. The sequence goes on along the minus strand of CAAKMY010047260.1, from coordinate 20,944 downwards.
TGGACAAAAATTCGCATAAGTCATCCTTGACATATATAATGGAGTGTAGAATAAGAAACACAATGAAAAGTAGCTTAGGCATATCTCAAACCATCGATTTTTTCCATGATGCAGATGCTCGAGTTAAGCGCGAAACACATCGTAAAACTATCAAAACCAAGGATTGGCATTGCCATATGCTATAATTACACTCCAACAGAACCTAGGAGCATGGTTGGTAAATTTAGTAACATTTCTCTGAAAATCCAAAATCGACCCAAAAAGCAAGTTTTTGTGGGCTATAATAAACGCAAAAACCTCGTTTCGGGCCACGAAATGGAATTGGGCTAAAATTGACGGGAGCTATCCTAGACACATAAACTTGAGTATGTAACAAGAAACACTACAAAAATTAGCCTATGCATAGCCCAAACAAACATTTTTTGTCCATGAAGCACATGCTCGAACTAAGCGCGAAACACGCTGTAAAACTATCAAAACTAAGGAGTGGCATTGTCATATGCTACAATTACACTCCAATATATTCTAGGAGCATGCTTGGTAAATTTCGTAACATTTTCCATAAAATCAAAAACCGACCCAAAAAGCCCTTTTTTTTGTGGACTATAACCCACGCAAAAACCTCTTTTCGGGCCCCGAAATGGAACTGGGCTAAAATTGACGGGAGCTATCCTAGACACATAAAATTGAGTATGGAACAAGATACACTGCAAAAATTAGCCTATGCATAGCCTAAACAAACATTTTTGTCCATAATGCATATGCTCGAACTAAGCGCGAAACACGCTGTAAAACTATCAAAACCAAGGAGTAGCATTACCATATGCTACAATTACACTCCAATAGACCCTAGGACCAAGCTTGGTAAATGTTGTAATATTTCGCGTAAATTCAAAAATCAACCCAAAAAACCGTTTTTTGTGGACTATAACCCACGCAAAATACTCGTTTCTGGCCCACAAATGGAATTGGCCGAAAATAGGCAAACGACATCCTAAGCACATATAATGGAGTATAGAATAAGGAACAAGGCAAAAAAATATTCTACGTATAGCCCAAACAATCGGTTTTGTTTTTGATGCACATGCTCAAATTAAGCGCAAAACACGTCTTACAACCATCAATACCAAGGAGTGAAATTGCCATATGATACAATTACACTCCAATAGACCTTAGGAGCATGCTTGTTAAATTTTATAATAATTCCCAGAAAATAAAAATCGACACAAAAAGCCGGTGTTTTTGTACTATAACACACGCAAAAACCTCGTTTCGGGCCCCGAAATAGAACTGGACAAAAATTGGCATGAGCCATCCTAAAAACATAAAATGGTGTATGAAACAAGAAACACGAGAAAATGTAGACTAGACATAACCCAAACCATCGATTTTTCCATGATGCACATGCTCGAATAAAGCGTGAAACACGCCGTAAAACTATCAAGACCAAGGAGTGGCATCGCCATATGCTACAATTACACTCCAATAGACTATGGCCGGGAGCATGTTTGGTTAATTTCGTAACATTTCGTGAAAAATCAAAAATCAAACCAAAAGACAGATTTTTGGGGACTATAACCCACCCAAAAACTCGTTCCGGGCCCAAAAATGGAACTGGAGGAAAATTTTCAAAAGCCATTAAAGACACATATAATAGAGTATGGAACAAGGAACACGACAGAAAATAACCTAGGCATAGCCTAAACCATTGGTTTTGTACATGATGCATATGCTCGAATTAAGCGTAAAACACAACGTAGAACTATCGAGACCAAGGAGTGGCATCGCCATATGCTACAATTACACTCCAACATACCTTAAGAGCATGTTTGGTAAATTTTGTCAGATTTCTCGAATAATCAAAAATCGACCTGAAAAGCTATTTTTTGTAGAATATAACCCACGCAAAAACCTCGCTTCAGCCCCAAAAATGGAACTGGGCAAAAATTGGCAGGACCTATCCTAGACTCATATAATGGAGTTTGGAACAAGAAACACGGCAAAAAGTAGCTTAGGCATAGCCCAAAACATCGGTTTTGTCCGTAATACACATGCTCGAACTAAGCGAGAAACACACCATAAAACTATCAAAACCAAGGATTTGCATTGCCATATGCTACAATTAAATTTCAACATACCCTATAACCATACTTGGTAAATTTCGTAACATTTCCCGAAAAATCAAAATTGACTTAAAAAGCCGGTTTTTGAGGACTATAACCAACGCAAAATCCTTGTTTTGGGCCCAAAAATGAAATTTGACAAAAATTGGTAAGTGTCATCCTAGACACATAGGATGACACATATAATGGAGTATGAAACAAGGAACACGGCAAAAAATAGCCTAGGCATAGTCAAACCATCAGTTTTGTCCATGATGCACATGCTCGAATTATGCGAGAAACACTCCATAAAACTATAAGACCAATGAGTGACATTGCCATATGATACAATTACAATCCAACAAACCCTAGGAGCATGGTTGGTAAATTTCGTAACATTTAGCGAAAAAACAAAAATCATCCCACAAAACCGATGTTTGTGGACTACGCAAAAACCTCGTTTCGGGCTATGAAATGGAATTGCACGAAAATTGTCAGGAGCCATTCTAGACACATATAATAGAGTATGTAACAAGAAACACATCAAAAAGTAGCCTAGACATAGCCCTAACTATCGGTTTTGTCCATGACGCACATGTTCGAATTAAGCGTGAAACACACCGTAAAACTATCAAGACCAATGAGTACCATTGCCATATGCTACAATTACACTCTAGCAAACCCTAGGAGCATGGTTGGTAAATTTCCTAACATTTCGCGGAAAATAAAAAAACGACCCAAAAAGCTGGTTTTTACGTACTATCGTACAACAACATAAGATTTTAGTATATTATTTTATTATCACTAGAGTATAGACCTTAGTTTTTTGAAAAGATTTACATATTGATGATAGGTAATCATTAGATAAATCAGAATAATTATAATTGTAGTTTGGTTTAGAAATTTATGGTATTTTGGAATTTCCATTTTCTGTGAACTTTCATTCATGTAATTTAGCCAAAACTATTAGGTTGCATACAAGATTAGAATCCTGCCGATATTTTCAATCACTTGAGGGTACCTAGATGGAAAAATTCCGTTATCTGTGGGAAATTGGAATTTCTGAAATTATAAGTTCTTGTTTTTTGCCAACCAAACAAGAATTTCAAATTATTGTGTTTTCCAAATACAAACCAACATAACCTTTCTATAAGAACAAACTAATTTATATAACATATTATTAGAAAAGACTGTCTATTTTTATTATAAAAGTCGACCAATTTATTATAAGTTTTTTTTTTTAGCTTTATAAAAGGTCAAATTAAGTTATAAATTTATATGTCTTTATTGGGTTAACATGAATTGGTCAACTTTTAAGACAAAAGTAGACGATCCATAAACCATTCATGGCCACTCATTGGATATGAAAGTATGGCCCGATCTGACAAGTTCTAATGTGTGCAAATTCAAAGTCCTGTGCTTTCTATATTTGTGGCCCATATGAATGTAATGTAGATTATTTCCTCTCCTTTTCCTATGGGCTTGTTCTTAGCCGAAACTCGTCAATTGCAGAGACACTGATCTTCAAGTTCTTTCTTAGCCCACACCTTTTTGGGTACTTAAACACTACGGAGTATATTTGACATTCTAGTTTTAACTTAAAAAGGATAATCGTTTCATATGGAATGTTATGAGACCCATTTGGTGGGTTATCAGTCACCCTCTCATAATCTATAAAAATCTAAAAATTAATGAAATTTGGGGGAAATCATATTGAGAGTGGATTTGAATTCGCTAACCATCGGGTAGTTTTATATACACTATCGGGTGGTAACCAATTTGATTGATTTTTCAAAACTCTCGTTATTGGTCATGAGGGAGTGTTTTACCGCCCTTAATGGTCCTACCGGTTCGAGTCTAGATTAAACTAATTAGTAAAAAAAAAAAAAAAAAAACAATCTTAAACCTAAAACCTCTAGTTAATCTAGTTAAACTCCGTGTCCGTTAGGTGCTCATGGGCTATACCACAACAACTTTTGGTTTAGACTAAGGTATATTTGAGTGTCGGTGGTAAATTCAAGATGTAAAAATGGGGTAGCAACTTTATCCGTGTTACTACATTTTTTATATATTTTTAATTTCTTCCTATTTCTATCTTTTTTCTATAAAATTTTTAGTGTAGCATTCGCTACCCATACTACCCTCTAAATCTGGCCGTGTTTGCAAAATGATTATGAAACAAGCTTCACATTAGATGGATTGCATTACTTCAAAAAAATTCATTAAACAAATAACATAATTATATGCTATTTATCCCTGAATCCTTAACGTACGGGACGGTATGCCAAGGCTTAAGCGATCATTACAAATACATCATAATGCATCACTGACCATTGGAGAATTGAATATTACGGAGTATATGTTTAGTTCATCCATTGCATATTTGCATGCATGCCAATTGATGAGGACTGTCCAATAGAGTTTACCAGGGGTAAAAATTAAAACTCCAAATATTTTGAATGTATATGACCATTTACGGGATAATCTAGAAGGCAATTCAGAGAGGTTAAACACTCAACCCATTACATCAACCTAGCTCCTCGACTGAAATTTGTATGTTCGTACGTAGAACAGTAGAAGCAAGCTCTCAAATCTCATTCCTCAAGGAAAAAAAGATCGGGCGCTTTTCGATCTCTTTTATTAATCAAAAAGGGTTTGGTGCTTCGCTTTCCCTTTTAATGAGAGCAGGCAGTTATGCAACCCATTATGTATAATTGCATGACTCATGATTTTCTCTGTTGAAACGAATTATGGTCTATTTGACCGGACTGAACTTTAACGAACGAATACACATCCTCATTTATGTTTCTAGCTTGTTAGGTGGATTTCTTTTTTCTCTTTAGACCTTACACAATCATTTTTCAAGAGATAATGTAGGGTCTTAATCGATCTTCCTGTCCTTATTAATTACACAAGTAAAAGATGAGCAACATGATTTGCCGTCCTTTATCCTCGTATATGTCTGATTTGCCACTAGCCATGCACACGTACCCTAGGTCCCTAGCCATTCCGGTGACATAGATCGCTTTAACTAAGTACGTACCACATGAAGTATCTTGTACAAAGGGGTGTTCATTCATTCTTAATCATCTAGTTAATGAGAAGAGACCATCCGTGTCCAAACTCTAAACCTTTGACCTGCATAGTGATCCATGGCAAATTGACCAGGTATGAAGAACATTCCTTCATACTTTTCTAGTTTTCTTCTCTTTTATTCCATCTATGCATGTAGACATGTAGTCAAGTACTGTAATCAGTATTCTATTACTATCAATAAAAAAAGAGTAATCAGTATCGTTTTCAAAAAAAAAAAAAGTAATCATTAGGTGACTGTGGCATCTTGCTTAAGGCCTTATATTACAGCCTTATTAAATCTTGAATTCTTGTTGAAGAATTGCTAAATTCTTCAAAAGAATGAGATGGGAGCTAATTATTAGTTGTGTGTTTATCGATCAATTTTTGAATAATTAGAGAAACACATTAAAAGTAATAAGTAGGTATATTAACGGTATGATACAAGCTACTATGTCTCATTTAATAAAAAACGATTGCGATCATGAACTTCTCGAAAAATTCCAATACTAAAAACAATCTCATGAAAACCGAAACTTTGCAAGTAACAAATGTTTGGTAAATACTCAACAGTGTTCAAATTTTTAACAAATGTTTTGTAAATATAATTTAGGCTGAACTACTTTTTAGTTATACTGTAAATGAAATAGCCTTAGGAACCAAGAAAGTACTCCACTTTCTAAGGATTATCTAAGTATAAATGTTTAAAAGATAAGAAAGCTCCCCTTTCTAAATCAAAATAACAGAGGGAATTCCACTATTTTCGAAGGGACAACTAGCACTTGACCTAGCATAGCAATGAGTCAATGACATTGGTTGGAAGCCTGGACTACTACTCGTAAAGTTCATACATCTCAGACCCACCAATCCACCGTCGGAGTGTCGTGTAGTGGCGGGCACGCACGGTACGTGTGGTAGGCTCTTGTAATTAAGTCCCTTTGTAATTGTTGTTGGATTTCTTACACGTGGCTTTCGTAGTATTTGGGCCCACATGCCTGGTCACCTAATCACCATGTGCAGCCGCTCAGCAAGCTAAGACAACTTTATTGGTCTTGTGCTCATATGGGCTTTAGCCTTTAGCCAATACCACGAGCTTCAGATTTTAGACTTTTACTCTCTAGGCGCCACTTTCTGATAGCTACCTCCGTATCTAAACTTGTGATATTCCATTTACCATTGAAGAAAAAAAAAAAATTCAAAATGTATGAAAATCATTAAAATGCACAAATGCAAGGCTTGAATATAAGATTTTGTAGACCATAACTATTTATCAAAAGAAAATCAACCACTATCAAGCAAATTTGTATGACTATGTTGTTAATTAAAGCATATTTAACAAAAATATTGTAAGGACAACGATATACACTTCATTCACTCCTTGACAATTGCTTATAAACTACAAAGTTGTCAGTAATATAAGGGTTAATCATCATCATGTAGGAGTGACATGATTCTAAGTCAAGCCATCTTTATGAAGGTGAGGAGACCGTTGTACTCGAAGCATGAGCACGATCACTACTCACAACTCAGGATAACTAATTTAGATGATGTCTATAGTAAGTATTTATTACTTGTAATTTATCATGGAGTATATAAACTTTTAAGAGTTTCACGTAACAATTAGCGCTACAAAGAAAACGCTTTAGTACCAAAACATGATAAGATGTGCGTAAGTTTTACCATAAATTATATGACCTTGTTTTGGGTGGGTGGGGAGAGGGGGTGGTAATTCATAGTGTTTTTTAGCATAAGAAGTAACAATATGCCCCTCACAAATAAACATACGAGCTAGGACTAAAAACTCGTAAGGAGAAACGGTAGAGAATAAGATAGGACGGAGAGAGTATACATGTATTTTCTTTGTCACAAAAGCTATATGTGCATTCCCACTATACAACATGTTTTCGAGGACTAAAGTTGGCTTAATAATTAATAGGTTGTCCCATTACCCATGCTCAAACATTCATACCCCTCCGCCGCAGTATTACCTGCTCCAACATACCAAAATGCTATAGCATATTTTCGAGTCCTTTTTTTTTTTGGGAAAGACGAGGAGAAATTCCTTTACAACGTAGCAACTCAGCAAGGGAATTAAATCAAAGTACTAGAAAAACAACAAAATACTAAGATATCAAGCGAGGCTAAGCCACCTCCATGCTATATTGACATCGGACTCCATTTAATACTTGAGGCAACTAGATGGAGAAGCATCATATCATTCAATATCTAGGTTAGCTAGTCAATCCATACACCTGTTTTTATTCCGGTAAACATGGTTGATTTTGATCTCCCGTTCACCATCATGAGTCTTTTTACAATCTATTTACCGTGATCGAATAACGACATAGAGGTCGTAGACTCGTAGTGAGTTGCGCAATTGTGCTTTTCAATATAACTATAAAGATGATTTTCACCTCTTAATTTTACATAGGCATGGTGTAGACCTCCTCATATGATCAATGTACTTACATCTCTCTTGATACTTTAACAAATTAAATGAAAACAACAAACCGGATCAAAATTGCCTTGCTCCCACTTTATATCCCCAACTAATTAGGTATAGGAAAACTTTACAATTTCTTCGTACATGATCATAGCTAGGCTTCTTTATATAATCATGGACATCGCATACTTTCTTAACTATCTAACCACGTATCTTTGGACTGAGCTCAGGAGAATGAAGGAGCAAATTCCAAATTCAACCACCGTTAGTTGAATTATGTAAACTGTTAAGTCAAAAGTTAGTGGCTAGGCTAATTATCTATCTTTGAACCCTTTCACACAACATTAATTCAAATTATTACAAGTCCGTATAAAATATATGGTCGCGAATTACGAAATGACCAAATGATATCGGTCGGCAGGTAAAGTCGTTACCCGTTAAGGATCTGAGGAGGGTAATGAGGAGATAGGTCTCCTCTTTGAAGGACCACCCTCATCAGGAACTCCGGAACAAATGACTCTTCTAACTTTTTAAGTATGTTACTGAAGAGGAACATACGGAGTAGTAAGTAAAATACTCCTATAAATTAAGAACTAAACTACTTTGTAGCAGTCAAACACTAGCACAATAATGCCCTACTCATAGATTAGCTTGTGCAACCACGGGTTACCACTAATCATCTAAGTACTTACTGTACTCTAGTATATTAATTGTACTTTGCTTGAAGTTTGAATAAACAATAAGCTACTCCCTCTATTTTGGTGAATACTCAACACCTACTTTTAGCACAATTTTGAGTCGAGTCTCAAGTACTTTTCTTTAGTGCATTCATGATCCGAATTCAGGATTCTACGAAGGCGAATGTTCACGGACACTATCGAGATATGAGATATCATGGAACATATTAAAAGCAATAAGATCCTTCAGTTTGGATTTGAGGTCTTATAATGTAGAGGTCCAAATGGCTAGAAATTATGAAGCTCATAAGCTAAGTAGAAACTTTTAGGTCAATCATTACTCATTAGCTTTGGCCTTCGGCCATGAAACTCAACACCTACTTTTAGCACAATTTTGAGTCGAGTCTCAAGTACTTTTCTTTAGTGCATTCATGATCCGAATTTAGGATTCTACGAAGGCGAATGTTCACTATGGAGATATGAGATATCATGGAACAAATTAATTAAAAGCAATAAGATCCTTCAGTTTGGATTTGAGGTCTTATAATGTAGAGGTCCAAATGGCTAGAAATTATGAAGCTCATAAGCTAAGTAGAAACTTTTAGATCAATCATTAGCTTTGGCCTTCGGCCATGAAGTGAAAGAACTACCAACTTGGTATGTCAACTCAATCTAGGACCATCGAAACGATATTATTACAGGAACATTATAGTAATATAGATTCTACATCATATACAATACGAGAGTGTGTACATGGAGTTGCTAGATGCATTGTACTAAGTGAACCAGGTTAGTACACAAACTGATTAATTAAGATCAGCCGCTTTGTCTTTGTTAAGCCTTTTATAGGTTTTTCTTTCTTAATTTAGTATTTTGGCAGTTTCCTGAGAGAAAGTGAACCCACTAATCATACATTAACATCGAAAAGGAATCCTATTGTTGGTGTTTATGGTGCAATGATTAATGATATATGATCACTTGTCAGTTGCTATAATGTCCTGACATTAGTATAGATGTACAGACTGAATTGATTAATACACCGCGTTTGATCTCGAGCTCTATTCCGAGTATTGTCATGGTTGTTGCAGAGGCAGATGTATAATAGTACAAAGTATTGTTATGGCCTCGCTTAATAAAATATTAGAAAGCTAGTATTGTTCCAGAGGCAGCAACATATTTCCTTCTGTTTGTCTTTCTTCGTTTTTGTTTGTTCTAGTTGTTGTATAACTTTTGTTTTGAAGACCTAAACGACCCAAATGTCGCAATAAGTTCACAATTTGTGCTACAAAAGGTATAGATTATATATATAGATGGTAGAAAAGGGTAAAATTTGGTAGAAAAGATAGAGAATTATATACTATTGTTACCCTCATTGTGTTATTTCACACGCATATATGAGCGACTAGAACTTACTATTATATTATTCATATTAAATTAGGACAAATACATAAAATTGTAGATCCGACAAATACAAACACAAATACTCCCGTATAAGTTAAGAGAATTACTAACACTAATAATTTAGTGTCTGGTATCAACCAATTACTTCAAGGTGGAAGTCACTAAATTCTAAATACTTTAAGCATAATGACTATTATATTCTTCAGTTGATACTTCAGAGTTCAGCATTTCAGCTGGATAACTAATTTAACGCACACAGTGCGATCGATACAGGAAAGTAAGAATGCAAAAAATTTATAACATTCTTACAACTTTATCACGTCCGTTTATTTATACATAGAGCACCAAGTCAACTGAGAATGTGCTTTTGTTTGTCACATAGCAAAAGAAAAGAATATGCAAATAAGTCAGTCATTCAGTGATGGTTCCAGTTTCTCGGGCAGTTAACAGAGCATTTGCAGTCTGCGCGGCTGCGCCTCCTACCTACAGTACAAGTTAAACTAACTCGTATAGAATTAACGGATGTGTTCAGTAGTTCACATTTTGTTAATCCAAGACAGAGATGATAATATTGAGCCGTTTACTCTGGGGGCCGCCGGTCTGAATGTGACCAATAGGTCCAATATATGGATTTCATCTATAGCCATCTTAAAGCACAATTCACAATAGTAAGCTTTATTTCCTCGAGAAGATATTTTAGGGGTGGCCTGGCCTCGACTTGTGAGGTCAAGCTCTAGTATTTAATATCTAATTTTAAGTTACAATTAAACCGTATCAAAATGTTATTTTTTTAATAATATTAATGAAAATGACTACTTTGATATAACTTGTAACTAAGATTGGACTGACTTCGTTAAAATTTTGTGAAAAAAATCGAGGGGATTTTTTTTTGCACCATCCTAGAAAGAATTCCAACTTGAATTTTAGACAAGGGAGGGAAAATCTAGAGGGCCCAAGAAAAACGAGAGGATGATAGTTTTGGATAAAAGAGTAACTGAGAGACAATGTAGCGGGAAGAGAGGAGTGCTTACCATAATCTCCAACCTTCTTACCATAAATTATTGCTCTCATATGGTCATTTTTCTAATTCTTCATTTTTAATTCGGAAGTTATTTTTTAATTATGGTATTACCCGCCTTAAATTATTCTATAGTTTCTGTACCGGTGATATGAATTTGGCCCACCCCTTTTTTGTCCTCATTAGCCCTTTCTTTTCACACGTCAAAGTTCTATAAATATAGTCGTCCCCTTATCATTCTCCAACTCCCTTCTTCTCTCATTTTTTTGTTCTCTCTATCGTTCTATCCTTTTTGCAGCATATTGTTATTACTTATTAGCAGAGCAACAATGGACGATCTGGGTTCTTTTTGGACATTTCAAGAGGTTGGTATTCTTCTCTTTTTACAGTTCTATAATGAATACTGTATTCTTTACTATGACATGAAATGCCTCGCTTATATCATATTTGTAACAATTTTGTTACATAGGTAGAGTGCATTCGTAAGAACCAAATCTTCATTTTCACTAGTAAATGTTAACGTTGAGTGTGATCAGTGGTAGTGAATTCTTGCGTTTATTTTTGACAAACAAAGAGAAGAATTGTAGTCAATAGGGAGCAGTATCATTTAGATTTGGACTAAAGGTACAGTTTATTTCTTGGATGATGTCTTATTCACAACGGGAGAAAATCGACTTGACTGAAATGAAACTTTAGGCATCTTTCATGGGTCCCTATCAAATGATTTACCCCTTCCCCTAACTTTGAACAATTGTCCAGCGAAATTCCCATAAGAAGTCTTCTACAGCAGTGTTTGTGACATGGTATTCGAAAGTTTTAGAATCTTTTTCATTTGTCTTTACTAATGTGACATTTGTCTTTACTATTCTCTCTTTTCCAGTGAATTCTCCCCATTTGCTTTTTCACACTTGCCGAGGCGTATTTTAACTATCAATAATATGTGTTATAAAATTCGTA
>CAAKMY010047258.1:0-13159 GCA_901111285.1 Corrigiola litoralis | reverse complement strand
AGAAGAGGGAAAACCAATAGACAAATAATAAGAGTTTCACTTAATTCATAAAAAATAATTGAATAAATTCATTATTGCTTCAATTAAAACCTAATAAAACCATGCTGTTACAGAAGACAAAAGGTCATGAAGATGGAAATGAAATGATTAAAAAAATGAACATAATTATGATGCAATTAACTCTATGCCACGTGTCCTAAACCTAGGAAGTTTTAAGTGTTTAAGATAATAGTATAGATGTGCATGAAAATAATCTTTAAACTCTTTTTAAGATTTGGACTATTACTGTTCTTATTTTTGGTTATGTTATAAGAAAATGTGTTTATTAATAATTGGCCACCCGAAATTTATAATAAATATCAAGAAGTTTTAAAATACAGTAACGAAAGCAAACAATGCAATCAGTTCCTAAAGGCGAAAGTCATGAAATCTAAAGGGAGATCTAATGTTTCAACATCCTCGGTTAAGTTTGCATTGTTACTTCATACAACAAAATGCGATAAAGGCCTTGGTAGATGCATCATTGCGGCTTGAAGGAGAAAGATGGTAATCTAGTACGCGATTATAAATGAGATTATGACACCCGATTCAAATTCATAGAGAGCAAACTATCAGCAAACAGCCATAGGAGCTCAACAAACCAATTGAAGAGATAGTAGATTAAATCTTATACCCTATAGTTAATTTTATATACCACTACAATTACTGTAGTGGTCTAGAAATTTATTATTGGCTCTAAATATCTTTTATTAACATTAAAATGACTATTTCTAAATCATTTTTTTTGTTTGAAATAAGCGCACAAAGTTGTAGATAAGAATCGAATCCCCAACTTTATAAATGGGATAAGATAGCTCCAACCACTTGAGCTGTTTCTTTTCTTACTACTCGTAAATCATGGTGATATGTTTTCATGTTAAGATAGGAAGTAGGAGGCAATTTAGGGGGAATAGAGACAAAATAAATGGGGCAGATGGTCTGCACAAATAAATAATGAGTGCTCCTCAAGACTCAAGTACTAGTACTACTACAATGAATTTACCACCCCAACATTTTTTTTTGATTTTTCTTTTAGGAAAAGGTCAAAGAAATGCCCTGCATAATTTAGTACACTACTGAATTTCATCTCTATCTGAAATTATCCAGTGACATCACAAAGAAAGTGAGGTAAAGATGTTGACAGAATAGAGAGAGAAGTAGTATAAGTAGATTGAGAAGCAGACGTTTCTTCTTATCTGTGTTTTCTTCTGATCCTTTGTTTGCACGTGGAGCTGCATAACTGCACAAGTGTAAATTCTTCTCTCTTTCTGTATTTAAAAAGCCCTTTTAATATAATTGTTTATTCTAATATGTTTGACATACAATAATAATTTATATAGAACATTTAATCAGGAGTTGTTTTAACTTAATAAGAGGGTTTAGGTTCGAGACCTTGGAGTATAGTAATGTTAAAACTGAGAGAGAGGGAGCTTTGCCGCACTAATGGTCCTACGCTGTTACCCGACCCGAATCCAGACTAAAACAAATAGTGAAAAAAACAAAAAACATATAATAAGAATACAGTAGTGAGTAGTGAAAAATACTATAGAGTAGTAAAAATGAAAATATTGGACCTTGCCCATTATAAATTTGTGATCATACCCAACTTCTACCTTGGCTTATTCTTTCATCTTTCATTGCCACTCCTCTCTTTTTCTGCTTTTCTTCACCTCTTCACTGTGAGCACATGTCTTCCTTCATAAAGTTTGAGACTTTATATTATACACTCATTGTATGCATATTCTGCTTGCTATACTCTATGAGTTCTGTTTTGGACTTATACTGTGTTATCATGTTATTGTGTTATGATGATTAGTGTGCTTTGACTTGTGAGTTGTTAAGTGATCTGAGTTTTGTCCCTTGTGTTCTTCTGAAGTTGTGTAACTGAATTTGCTATAATATTTGCAATTGGGTTCTTGTATATTGATATTTTGGTTCTAATGGTTGAAAGCTTGAAAGGTTGTTTCTTTGATCATGTGTCTTCATTGTGTTGTACTGTTGTTGCATGTGTCATGTTTGCTTATCAAATGTTGGTAGATTCTTTCAGTTTTTGTGTTGTAGAAAGGTTAGAGGGAAAACTGTGTACATTGGAATCTTCTTAGACCCACCATGTTGGGTTGTTGTTTTGGTGTTCTGGCTTTGTAGAATATGATATGTTAGGCAATGTTAGTTTTGATGACTTCAACTGTATAGTTTTTTTTGTCATGAAAAGCATGATTATACTGCATTTTTCATTTGAGTAAACACAAAAAGGAGAACTTTTGTTTGTTAGATAATTGGTTTTCATGTGAATTTTACCCAATTTTGTGGTTTTGAGCTCATTATATGACCATCTTCATCATGTCAATGTCCTACAAATGATTGTTTAACTAAGGTTTGTTATCTTGTTTGTTTTATCAGAATATTGACAATATCAAGCATGTCGTTCCCTCGAGTACAGACAAGCCGAGGGGAGTTAAGGATTCATGAGAGTTTGGATGATCTTAGCACTGACTTGGTGGAATACATATCTGAAATATCAGATGCATCAGTGAAAGAGCGAGGCGTTTTTACGATTGTGTTATCTGGTGGTTCTCTCATTGGTTTTCTGGGGTATTTGTGCTCTTCTTGTCCATTGTTAGTGTCTTGTAACTTTCATTTGTATCTCAAATTAATTTCTTGTTGGAAAACAGAAAACTCAGTGAAGCACCTTATAACAAGACTATTGACTGGGCCAAGTGGTATATATTCTGGGTTGACGAGCGCGTTGTTGCAAAGAGCCATGCTGATAGCAACTATAAGCTGGCTAAGGATGGACTTTTAACCAAGGTGTGTAGCTTAACCTTACATTTTTGTTATACAGCTTCTACTCTTGGTTGGTTCAGTTCATTTACTGAGAAAGAGAAAGTTTTGTCCAGCTCTGAAGCAGAGCTTATCTTTCCGTGTGTGGCTTTGTGGTTATTTTAGTACATTGTACTTGTCTTTGTAGTATGGTCAGAGCCCTATTAGTTCTGCCTGCCTTCGTACAGGAGTTGTATTTAATGTTATTTGAGAGTTTATTGTAGATAGAATTCCCTGTTTGTTTCTGTGATCTATGCCGTGCTGTAATAGAGATTATTGAGTAGATATTGGCATACTCTTGTATCTATTATGATTTTAGTCAATACTTGGTTAGGAAACACAAATTACATTTGATTGAAACAGGAAGGAGAAAAGAAAGGTAGAAAACGACATGTAATTTGGAGTTCATAGTTCACATCTATAGATGCTGAAAGGTTATATGTTTTGTAATTTAGTGATGACAAGATAAATGTTACCACTAACAGTCCATTTGAACATTGTTTAACATCTAATGACCAAAATGATGCATTAAGATTTCCGTGTTTCAACTTCTTTAGTCAGCTAGAGACAGATTGTCTTAAAAGACTGCTTGAATCATGTAAGGACTTCTTCTATTTCCATGCATGGAGTGTGCTCTCGGATGCAGCCATGTCTCTGAATAACGTTTTCGCTAATTCCATTTGATGCATAAATGTTTGGTTCATATCCTCTGTCTTTGTTTACTTTGCTTGCCAGCTTCCTTGGGCATCAATAGGAGACATTATAGCCCATTATTACAGTAGCTCTTTGATTACTAGTATTATTCTCTAGTTAGTAGGTCAAGTTAATGTTTGTTATTAATTGTACTAAATCATTGGCTGTTGGTGGTTGGCCAAATGCTCTTACAGAATAACTAAGGGTTACAGAGCCCCATAAGTGAGAATTTGGAATTTTATAGTCAATATACAATGTGCGACGTTTGCATCAGCAACTTGTAAGAGGCTTGGTTTATCTGCGAGGTCAAGAAGTTAGGTGAGAGAATCGAATTGTAGTAAGGCTAAGTGAAGATCGTGGTCGATTAAAATAATTGCTAATCTGATGCTATATGAGTATTGGTAATTGGAGGTTTAACTTAAATTTCGAATCTTGTAACATTAAACGACAGGAGTAAGCTCATCATTTGGGCTTTGTGGTGATTTGATAATTTAGCTTTGTTAGGCATTTTTCTGGGTGAAAAGATTGTTACCTTGGAGCTGTAGACTGCTTCTATTCTCTTCTGCGTGCATTATCAGGTTCCAGTAAGCTGCAACTCTTAACCTTTGCTCATATGATGGGGTCCTGTTGACAATATTAATCATCTTATCTTAATGCTTATATATGGGTTCGTGACACTTGAGATAGGATTTTACTTCCTTTTAATACAGTTGGAAACAGTTGCTTGCTCTTTGTTGAGCAAAGGAGGATACTTTATCCCCTCCATCCTGTAACACGGATCCGAATTTAGATGAAACACGTTCTTTACATAATGAGATAAAAGTTTGAGAAAATGAAGGTGGTTTAGGAAGTTTGTTAATGTCACCATCATACTTTATTGGCTAATTTGTCCTGTAGTGTGCAATTCAGCTAACTGAGGTGAGATGATTCAGTATGCGGTTGTTAGTTGTCTTTCCTCTCTATCAATTGTGGTTTCTTTTTGTACGACTCCTGATAATCATGAAATTTGGCTTTCATTTGTGACTTTGTTGTTTCATGAGGCTTACCCAAACCTCTTGCAACTTGCAAGTAGATAATCCCTAGATTTTTAATCCCCATTGAGTATACTTTAAGGAGTACTTATCCTTGCTTAACATTTAACAAAATTCAGGTGCCTGTCATCCCCAGCCATGTGCTCTCCATTAATGATTCCTTATCGGCAGAGGAGGCTGCAAGCGAGTATGAATTTGGCATCAGACAGCTAGTGAAAACCCGTCTGATTAATGTGTCCGACATCAATGACTGCCCCAAGTTCGACCTGATCCTTCTTGGAATGGGCCCTGACGGTCACGTGGCTTCCCTATTCCCGAATCACTCTGCATTGGGTGTGAAAGATGAATGGATTACCTTCATAACAGACTCTCCCAAGCCTCCACCAGAGAGGATCACCTTCACATTACCCGTCATCAACTCAGCGTCCAATGTGGCTGTGGTCGCGACTGGTGGAAGCAAAGCTGAGGCTGTGCACCTGGCAATAGATGCAGCGGATGTGGGACATAACTCCTTGGCCTTGCCTGCAAAGATGGTCCAGCCAACTAAAGGGAAGCTGGTTTGGTTTTTGGACCCGCATGCTGCCTTCAAACTTGAAGGACTTCAGTTGTCTGAGTAGGGTGCAACCATTTCTTGTTATTAACCATATCTTTTCTCACCTACCTTCTTTTTGGATAGTCTGACTGTCCCTTTTTTGGTCGAAAAGAGCGTAATAACTGGCTACTGTGAGATTGGTTACTTATTCTTTTTTTGACTTCTCAAGTGGTAGGATGGTTAGCATCCTGTCAAAATGTTTAGCCGTGGTGTGAATAGGTGGCCTCGGTGGTTGACAAGGGAAAATCGCTCTTACCGTGTTCATTTAGGACCTTCTTTCTGATGACATATCTCTTTGTTCACTATTGGTGTATATTTTGCGGTAGAAGGAGCACATTTGTCTCAAATTATCCTCCCGGAAATTTCAATGCTGATATCTATAAGTAACTAGCAGTTTCTTGAATTCTTGCTTATGCTGCAGTTGTTTTGATCCTGTACTTATTCACTCATGACTTCACTGGAAGCAATGTTAATAACAGCTTAGGTTGGTTTGTTACCCCCAAGTTTGCTTCCCTTCATTAAGTAACAGGCTAGTCAAATGTACATATAACCATACTGAAATGAGTTTCATTGGGCTTTAAAGTTAGTACTCTAAAAGGAATTCTACTGCAAAGCAGCTCTTGCATTTTCCCTTGGAAGGTACCTATTTTCATTTCGATGGACAGTCAGACCAAGTTGGTGAGGGTTGAATCAATGTTTAACCACCACAGCAAAACATCTTTGTAAATGATATTTTGCCAATGACAGTGGTCCAAATGCAATTATGTTTCCCGTTATTTGAAGTTTCTACATTCTGATGATGAAGACACTTAACCCAAAGGCCAAAATATGAAATCCACATAATGTGTTCACAAAGAATTATAGTGTCATTTATTATTTTCAATCATTCTTAATATAATTTTTTTTTTAATATAATTACCCCCTCATCTCTGCCAAGATAAATGATTGGTTTAGGTGGCACTATTATCAACAATATCAGGATAAGAATGAATCTCATTAGATTATTCAGCAGATCCAATGATGCGTTGTCTCCAATGCTTTAATTGAACTGTGGAAACCACTAAGCAAAAGCAGTAAGAGATAAGTACTTTGTCAACTGCAGATTACGCCATCTCCAAGGTCCACAAACTATACACTGTAAACCCACCTGATTCCCTAGTAAAAGCTGGCACATTGGACGTTGGAAAAAACTAATCCTCTTAATTTATTCCAGTCTTAAATGATAAACATGTCACATCAAATGATCATTAGATAAGGCCATAATAAGGGCCTGGTTTACCAAGCAAGATTTCGCCTAGTGGTAGAGTTTGTACATGGTAACCTTGAGGTTCCAAGTATGGACCACACTAGGCCTCTTGAGAAAGAGGATTCCCCCTTATCCCCTTTTTTCCGAGCCCGTGTATATTGATTCAACGCGAGATGAAACTAGCCTTATGAGAGTCATCTTTACCCACCTAAAAAAACAAAGGAAGTGGGTTAGGAGTAGTATCTGTCTCACAGCGAGGTTCACTCATCCTAGAGTTTGCGGACCATTCCAGGCTTGTACCAAAATCACCATTTTAGGCTTGTACTGAGGCACACCCCTAGGAGCGGAGCAAGGAAGAAATAGGTAAAACATTCCTATCTTGGCAACTACAGGAAGGTGTTTTTCGTTACCCTTGAATAGTTGAACCCTTACTGGAAAATGCTAACTTATTACTCCATATAACAGACCAAAAGGGGCGACAGCCTTCTCGTGTAATTGAGATGCGCATTATGTATAATTGTCATCTTTCTTCAAGGGTCAAATAGAAACTGCCACTTCGTAATTGCAAGTTAAAGGGGCTCTTTCCAATTGAATGATACGGCTGCAATCATCAAATCCTCTTTGAGTCCACTTTAAAGAAAAATGAAGATACAAGATCTCAAGTACGTACCATAAAACTAGCATAATTTGTCGAGAAATAGCCAGGGCTACTTACTTTTTACCTATTCTGCAAATGCTCTGACACCCGAGAACCCCGGCCACTACTAAGATTCTTTAACAGAGATACAGTTTCTGCCTCTATACAGTGGCTTGGCACATGGTTCAAAAGTGACTAAAATGTTTTACCCATGTTATACACTTGCAAGAACAAAGAAGGCAGGTCAGAAACAGGAGATATCTGTGGCAGGGTGCAGGCCGCGTAAGTTCCAACATGTTGCTTACCTTCTGTTTCACTCGGAACAAAATTGGTATGTTCTGCTACCAAGTAAACAATTCACATATAAGTATACTGTTAGAAGCAATGCTAAGATGGCCCGACAACTTAAAAATGAAGAGATAATCGGAACTCACTTTACCACTTTACTGTAGGCCGGATGAGATAGATGATTCTGTTGTGCTCAAGGGTTAGAAAATGAAGCTCACAATAAACTCTGAAACCACTTAAGCAAAACTAGAAAGGGGCATCAAAGTACGGAACTGTCTTTCCGTAATAGATCTGATGCCATCTGGATCCGGGATGCTTTCTTCGTCTTCTTCCATGCCCTCCTTAGCAGGGAAACCACGTTGCCGAGCTACAATCCACTGGTCAATGACACCGCAATTAATAGCAAACTTAATAGCATGCTCCAAGAATGCTTTGTCTGTTATTAGATGTGGTTGCATTGTCAACATTCTCATCAGAGCTGAAAAGGCATTGCAGAACAGTTGTAAGTCAACAAAAAAGAATCGGCCGCTAGAAACAGGATAGCAGATAAAAAGTGTGTTCTATTGAACACCAGAAAATGAAGGCTCCTTTTGTTATGCTTAAAAAGAACCAGGGCTCTTGAAAAGCATACAGACGTCACAACTCTCAAATAAAGATCCTACTAGTACTAGCATATACTGTATGAAAATAAAAGAAGGATCAGATGTTTCTTGTTTGGCAACGCAACACCTCCCTTCGAACGTTAGACTGCAATTAGATACATGGAAGACCCAATTCAGGGTTGAGTGCTATGAAGATCAACACAGCTACAGGTTACCTACGCGGCTACACAATTGAGCTGGGTAACATGGGAAAACTTCAGAATACGGTATAGCTTCAGTATCATCAATATCTAACCTAGGTTTTAGATCTTTTTAAGCGCTCTGTCCAGCAACCTCCTGAGGAATGGAGGATTGCTGCCATAATGCTATACACATACACAGATGACATACCATCAGCAAGACAAAGCTGAACTGCTTGCAAGAGAATGTACATATGTATGCAAAAGAAATACTACGATTTTCAGAACATCCTGGCAACATATATTATTTTACATTGCTCTTTCTTACAATGAAAATCTAACATAAAACATTGGCTAGACAATGAATGCATGCTCCTTACTGTGCCCATCATTGCTGCTTGGTAATTGATTTATGTTGTCATTACTTTTAGGCGATGGGTGTTGTAATGTTGCACTATATCTTTTTACAAAAAATAAAAAAAAACACCATCGATTTTATATTGTAAGGCCAAAATGGTTTGTAAGAAAACGATAAAATAGATAGAAATATGTATTAAAAAAATGCCCTACTCATCATTAATAGAGAAGATTACACGGTAGTTGACATAAAGGGTAAAAGGCAATTTTGGCATTTAAGTAGCCTTATATTGTAAAACATAGTACTCCTAGAAAGCAGATTGGCCTTAAACTGTTATAAGGAGGGAGCATTTGGAGAAAAAAAGCAGTGAAATAAAAACTAACCGACAAGCAACTCAGTAAACCTGAAAGGCTTTTGGTGAGTTTAACCTAGTATCAATATGAAAACAGTACCAGATCTAACAAAAAACAAAGCATTAAGCTTCATAATGCAGTGTATTACTCAGGAGGACAATATTAATGCTGCACTTGCTAGTTGCTACATACAGAAAGGACCAGTTTCAGTGGTTTTACCTGCAACTATCCCATCCCCAGATGCTGACATATCTTGGGTGAAAGGAGTGACTGGAGCATCTTCCATACCATGGACAGCACCGTCATGCTCCTTGGTGTAATAGTGTATTTTAGAAGTCCCATTTGTCACAAACAAAACCTTGAGATCGTCATGCCACAGAGGAGCTATAACGTCCGGTTCATAATGGACAAACTTAAATTTCTTGTTATTTCTGGTGTCGAATTCCTCAGAAGGTTCAATTTCACACAGAAACTCAAGTTCTTGCTTCGTAACTTCAATAACGTCTGCAAGGTTCCATACTTGCTGTATGAAAGATTTAGTTTCTTCACCAGAGTGCCAAAGTGGCAGTGGCAGATTTAGATCATAAAAGATGACTTCTCCTAACTTCTTTGCTATCTCGATTGCTTGTAAAGTCGTTTTTCTCATACTAGCGTCAAGCAAAGAAGAAGTATTCACGTAAAACATCTTTGCCTGCATTGGAAAAAAAAAAAAAAAAAAAAAACAATGTATCCTCAGCTTTACCTTACATGATTGCAGAACAGCATAGGTGAGAAAACTTGCCATCTGCGTATGTGAACAGATTAGTGCTCTAGGGCTAACCAATGAAGGGATATCAAAGAAAAAAAGTTATCTTCAATAGTAGAAAGGGAGGTCTTGCACATACAAAAATATGTTCTAGAATATTATTTGGTCATAGTTCTTATCTTCTTGTTTATTCACTTATAGCGGTATTCTTACAGAGCTTTAAACCACTTCAAGATTTCCAGCTGAGATCTAACTGATGTGTGTGCAAGGAGTTGACCTAGTCTTGGAAAGAGCAAGATTTTGCATATTGTCAACTGCAATACTTATTATCTGCACATCTCATATTCCCCAGTAAACCAAGTATGGCTAATAATATGTTCAAACAAGCATTACCTCCTTTAACACATCAACATTGATATCTGACGTTGACATAGTATCTTCTGCACAAGGTTTCAAATTTGTCGATCGTAAACTACCTCGCTTAAGAATCTTCATTTGTGACACTGCTGTCGACCTTTTATCGTCAAAACAAACCGAACGTGTTTGAACATTATTGAAATTTAAGTAGTACAGCATTGCCTTTCCATAGTCATCATCCCCGAGTTTACCCATGAAAGCAACTCTGCCACCCACTTTTGCCAGCGCTATTGCAACACTACCTGCTGAACCTCCAGGGGCCCTTATGAATTTTTCAGGTGCCCACAATGCATCCTTGTACCGATCATGTATGTCATAATCTATAAGCCTATTGGCAGGTCTCCCAGATGGAACAAAAGCATGTTGTGCAGCACCAAAACAACATACAAGTGGGGGCCAACTGTAAGAGAAGCTAATATCACCATCCCCACCCTTTTCCAATTCTAATTCTATGTCAGCATTATCACTTTCTTCACCAGCAAAGTATACGGGCCACTCAATAACACTGACTTCTGTGTCACTTTCTTGATCGTTTACCTCAACAACTTCTTGCTTGGTCTTTCTCCCCCTCCTTGGTTTTTCTTTTGTCTTTGTGTCCTCCATGCTAGAGGAAGTAGGCACAGCTGAAAATAATTTTATCCAAAGATTTCAATTAATATAATTGTTTGCAGTCAGATCATATGACACGAAACATCTCACAATAGTAAACTTAAAATAGAAAAGCCACATTTTCCTCAAAAAAAATAAAAAAAAATAGAAAAGCCATATACCTTTCCTCCTAGTTCTTTTCTTGGGTTTCTCAGAATCTTCTATTGATGCTTCAGAGGTATTCTGCTCGGAAATAGAACCACTGACAAATGATTCAGCATCATCCTCTGATTGAGAAGTTGCCTTTCTTCTACCTCCTGTGGTGGTTCGCCTGGTTCTTGTCTTTTTTGTGGCCTTTGTATGCTCTGTTGTCTCCTCTTGATTTACAGATGCAACAATTGTTTTTCTAGATGTTGCTGACAAGATCCATCTACTTTGTAACTTATCTGTAACAAGCATGAAGTCTACATTTCCTACCAGTGGCGTTTTTAAATTCCACCTGCAACTGTTTTCAGCAACCAAAAACATCATTCAACTGATTTTGGTCCAAAAAAAAAAAAAAAACTTGAGTGGAGAATAGATAACTTGCGTCTAGTATTGTTTGGGTAGTTTTCTGTACGATTATCGGGATATAGTCTATAAAGAGATGATGTGATACCAGAGAACTACAACCAATAATATGCATTGGGCTCTATGGACTTGAGCTTTGTCCTTGGTGGATTGTATGTTCCTTCCCAAGCATGCATAATACTATGTATCTATTATACGAGGTAGAGGTATAGAGGGATCATTTATAGATCAGTCATCAGTGTACAGAACTACCAAGTACGCTAGGAAATGGTGGAGCTCCATTGGGGTGACAACAAAATACCACATAGATATCCTAGAGCTACTGAACCAACATCAGTCGCCAGTACTAGTCTCTAAAATGAACCAGCCAATCACAATATCCTGGACAGAGGGTCCAACAGAAACAATGACGTGAGATAAACTTGAACACAGTGGACTCCGATTAAACAGCTACAGGCGCCGGGGAGTAACTGTATGAATGTATGATGTTCTGTGATTAGGTACCAATTATCAGCATTATGCATATTACATCAATTCCACATTACATTCTTCCTCTACAACCAGCAACCTAGGTGCTTAAATTCTAACAAGTTCCTCAGCTAAATTTCGTGCGAAACCCAATTCAATATTTGCTCCCTAAACTCACAATTTATACAATAACACCAAATGGCTAAAAAGGAAAAAAGAAAATTCACCAAAACCAATTAATAAATTCTTCACCAATATTTTCCATTCATATCTTGTATCTCTATCTTCTCTAACAAGAGCACTAGCTAGATTATATCATAGAAAAAGGAAAACAGTGTACACAAGAACAGAACACAAATATACATAGAATTTAGCTAAGCAAGGAAAGTTGCAAAAAAATTAATTTCTTTCGAAAATATAGTAAAATTAACATTTGGAGAAAATGAAGAGACCTGGGCAAGGAATTAAAGTGAGTAAAAGATAGAGAAGCCATCTGAGCAAACGCTTCAACTAATAAGCTGCTTCACATCCAGCTCAGCATATGGGTTTTAGATAATGAGAAAATGGTAGTGGGGTTTATGGGTTTTAGCAACAAATGGATGAAGGCTACAAAAAAGAGAGATATAGTTAAAGCAGTCAGTTATATGTTTTTTTTACCCCTTTTCTTATCTACTTGACTTTTATAACAATAATAATAAAACAGAAACTCCCTTAAATTACTGCAAATTGCACCCTTTTTATTACTTCCTTCTTTTCCCTCCAATCCGTTATAAACCCTTCTCTATCTCTCTCTCTATACATAAAGATATGGTCTTTTTTTCTAACATGAGTATAAAAGGTAATCTTTTTCTTTATAATCTTCTACTGTATATACTATTTTATATGCCCTTTTGGTAGTACTATCAAGTGCTTCATGTATTGCCATGATAGTTTAACATTGATGCTCCACTTTTGATGACTTTTTGCTCATTTTAGTCACTATATCGTTGCAGTTGTATGAGCAACTCAATTGGCAAATAAAGATCAGACTTTTGAGATTGGCGAGGCAATCTTGGTATGATGAATATACTCAAGCTGCTTAAACCAACCAAATCAATCTTTAATGGCATTCCTAAGTATACTAGAGGTAAAGCTCTTTATTCTTGATACTATTATGCTCACTTTTTAAGTTCGAGTTTTTGGCCTTGTGAATACTTTTTTCATATTATGAGGTTACTTAGAGCAAAAAGGGAACTAATTTGAGAACCGAATTTTGTTTAGTGCGCATTATTGGTGGAATATCGAGATATGGATCGAAATCGATAGATGGTACAATGTATTAATGCAAATAAGCCATGCCCTGCTATCTTATAGATTGAATGAGCTAGGGAAGCCTAATTAAGCTACATAGCACAAAAATTAAGTATTTTGAAAACTAATTATATGAGCCTTATCAAAACTACAAATCTATGTAGCTTGGTTGTCGGAGTAAATTCTTGTATGTTGCTTAAGTTTCTTATGTCTATGCCTTTTTTTTGTACATTGGAACAACTA
>CAAKMY010047248.1:0-22786 GCA_901111285.1 Corrigiola litoralis | reverse complement strand
TAATATATATAGATATAAGATGAGACAAAAAAAACAAGTTCACAAGTTTCGAACCTAAAATCTCAAATGTAGAAGACATGCACTTGGCCACAAGCTACTAGCGTGATTCTTGCATATATATTGCAGCAATATGAATATATTCTGGCTTAACTAAGAATTTTGAGGCCCCAAAATTTGTGGGGCCCTGTTCGACGAACCGGTTGAACCGGCTAAGAGCCGGCCTCGAGTGAATGTGTCGGGTGTGAGGTTGAGAGGGGTGTCATGTATTTTTCTTTGGTGAGGCTGAGACTTGTTCTCTTTTGTATTGCTTAGTACATGTTTTGCTCTTTTATTTTTGTATATATAGCTTTTAGTAAATAAAAGTTTAGGGTAATCTAACTTAATAGTTAAACCCAATAATCAATGGGCTTAGATTATCATATATGGATCAACCCATCTCTAATAAAACTTTTATCAATATGAAACCCAATAAGAATGCCCATATTGATTTTTTGTATAATGTTATTATTATTATTATTTTATTTATAAAATACATAAATATATGGGGATTACAATTGGAGAGTAGCCCTAGGAAAGTGAAGAGGAAGAAGAGGGAGGAGATTCAAGTACTTGCAGTTTGAGGGTGGAGCCAAGCTTGTAGGAGGGAGATGCCATGAGGGAGTAGATGATGGAGGAAGGATGAGTAATGGGAGATCTGAAGAAGATGACTTAAGGGTGGGGTTAAAGGAATAGATGTGTTTAGAGAGGAAGTAATGAGAAATTAGGGGGTATATTAGGCTTAAAGAGTAATTGTTGATGGAATATGTCAAGTGGTACCTAACAAAAATTGATTTAAAGGTATGATTGGGCAAAAAAAATAAAATTATAAAGGTACCCGTTCACAAAAAAAACGTTTTATAAAGCTACCTTTCAACAAACACAATATCATTCAAAAAGACCATCTACTTTTATTATTATAAAAGTAGACCAACTCTTTATAAGCTAAATTTTCTTAAACTCCCATAAACCCCAATTAAAGTTATACAGTACATTTATATGCCTCTATTGGGTCAGAAATACTTAGTCTACTTTTATGAACTGAGCTGAACTGAACTAAATGGAATGGATCTGAGTTGAACTGAACTGAATGAAACTGAATTGAACATAAGTTAAATATAACAGGGCATATATCGATTAAAGATTGAAATAAACATTCTTTTCAAAAATACTCCCTCCGTCCTCTAAAGATTGAAAAACCCAAAAAATGCCTTAAGCTATATTCAACATCAATATGTACTCTCAAATATAACAAATAGTTTGTCATGTTATTTGATGGAGTCAAATTTGAGTGACAAAATCTTACACGAAACTTGGTTTTTTTTGGGTATAATAGAGGGGCAAAACCCCGGAAGAGAACAACCTAGAAATTAAGAAGCAACGCCACTCGAATTTTCATTGAGAATGGTTGCAAGCTCCGGAAGGGGGGGGGATAGTATTATCTTAAACCTCATGTAAAAACATAGGGCATGTTCTCCTCAACTTATTTCTACTTATTTTCAGAAAAAAAATAAGATAAGTTCAGAATAAATAAGAAAAGTTCAGATAAAATTAGTAAAGTTCAGAAAAATAAGCAAAAATAAGTAAAGTTCAGGAAAATAAGTAAAAATAAGTAAAGTTGAACTACCAAAACAACATGAATAAGAAAATATAAGTAAAAACAAGTAAAAATAAGTAAAGTTCATAAAATAAGAAAAATTCAGAAATAATCAGGAAAAATAAGAAAAATTCAGATAAGATAAAATAAGATAAGTGAAAAAAAGTTGAAGAGAAAACGCCCATAATCACCTATAAATAAATACTCTTACATGAATATACATAGAAAAGATTAATGTATACATAATGCACGGGCCCTTTTTACTAGTATATATATACACCACTATCACTCTATCACCACTCTTACTCCTTACTAGCTCAACCACCAAAAAAAACTAGGGTTTATTATTATCAAACTTCCCTAAAAAAAAAAAAGAAAAAAGAAACCCTAAAACCCCAGTTTGATGGATCTGAGCAAGAAGCGTAAACTGGACGACAACGGGCTCACCGACAGCGTGGACCCCACAGGGACCCACATGTTGACCCCACAGGACGCACGAAAGATCCTTGAACCCTTCACCCCGGACCAACTGCTCGACATCCTCCAGCACGCTGTGGTGGCCCACCCTGACGTGCTGGCTGCTGTCCGGTCCCTGGCCGACCGTGACGTGACCCAGCGGAAGCTGTTCATCCGGGGGCTGGGATGGGAGACAACCTCGGACTCGCTCCGTGCCGTGTTTACGGCTTTCGGGGAGCTAGACGAGGCGGTTGTGATCCTTGATAAGGGGACACAGAAGAGTAAGGGGTTTGGGTTCGTTACGTTCAAGCATATTGATGGGGCCGTGGCCGCGTTGAAGGAGCCCAGTAAGAAGATTGATGGGAGGGTGGCTGTTGCGGTGCTTGCGTCCGCGGGGTTGTCGGATGGCGGGCAGAAGGGGGGGAATGCTGCTGGGGGGTATAATGGTGGGGGGAGTTTGGATACGGGGATGAGGAAGATTTATGTGGGGAATGTGCCCTATGATATGCCGGCAGAGAGGTTGTTGTCGGTGTTTTCGAGTTATGGGGAGATTGAGGAGGGGCCGCTTGGGTTCGATAAGGCGACGGGGAAGAGTAAGGGGTTTGCGCTTTTTGTGTATAAGACGGTTGAGGCGGCCAATGCGGCGTTGATGGAGGGGGTTAAGGTGGTTGATGGGAGGCAGCTGATTTGTAAGTTGGCGAGCGAGGGGAAGAAGGGGAAGCCCGGGATGGGCGGGGACCAGATGGGTATGCAGCAGCAGCAGCAGCAGCCGGGGGGGCCGATGGGTGGGCAGATGGGTGGGCCTGGGGGGTATCCGAGTGGGCCCGGGGGACCGGTTGGGGGGTACTCGTCGTATGGTGGGTATTCGAACCCGATGAATCCGCCTGTGGGAGGGCAGGGGCCGGGTGGGTATGGGGGGAATGCGGGGTATGGTGCTGGGGGAGGTGGGTATGGTAGTGGAGGAGGTGGGGCGCCGTATGGTGGGCCGAATTCGGGTGGGTATGGTGGTGGAGGGTATGGTAGTGGAATGGGAGGGGCTGCTGGTGGTGGTGGTGGGATGAGTGGTGGAATGGGTAGAGGAGGATATGGTATGGGGCCGACTTCTGGTGGGATGCCAGCGGGTGGAGGGTATTCGGATGGTGGTCATTATGGTGGGTATCCTAGTCAGCCACACCAACCTACTGGGACTTCTCCCGCTCCCCGGATTCCTCCTGGGGGCGTCGGAGGGTATCCCAGTGCTCCCCCACCCTACTACTGAGGTATAATCTCTCTGTTTTTGGCTGTTTTTGGTGCTTGTGTGTGTGCAGGGATTAGTTTGTGCTACGTGCTTTGCGTGTTTATATTTGGAGTGTCTTTGTTTACTGGTATATCTTGGTGATTGAATTTTGAATGAATGTGGATTTTGTGTTGGTTTAATTGTGTTTTTGGCTGCGTGATTGCGGTGTGCTTATTGGGTATTTTTGCCAAGTGATTGTGAGTTTGCATTTTTTGTGAATTGTATGGCGTGCTGCTTCTTTGAATGAATTGTTATGTGTCTGACTTTCTATATCGACTGTGAGTTTGTACTTCAATGTTACTGTCTCTTCAATAAAGTGTGAAGATCCTTTTATCTTGCATGCTTCAGCCAATCGTGATGGTTGGACCTCCTACTTTGTGCTTCGATGGAGAAGTTTGTCTATTACGTGTGATGTTTTGTGGTGTTCATGGATCATTTGCTCGTGTTCAACTCTAGTGTCATCTATTTTATGTTTCCTTCTTTGGTTTCTTTGTGCTGTCACTTTTTCTAGGGTACCTGGTCTTATTGGAGCTTGATAAATGCATACAAGTGTTTTTCCTTTAAATCAAATGACTTAGTCTAGGTGTGTGAACCATTTTATTCCTGTATTAGAACTTTGATGGTTGTCTTTCTGAGTTTGATTTGTTGTGATTGTGGGATAATTTTTTGCTTAAATATGCATCTTGTTGAGCTGCGCCTATCCTTTCATAGCATTGACAACCTTTATAGATTCTTTGGTCATTATGCATGCAGGGAACGGATGATAGTTGTTTAATTTTTGATTGTTTTGAGCATGTCGGTGGTATCTTATTCTGTTGTCGATTCCATTTTTACCTCGTGTTTGTATCTTGTGGTAAACTTAGTTCCATTTCTTAGTTCTGCTTGATGGTTTTTTTGTCTCTGTAGTTGGTGATTGTCTTGACTGGCTGTTGTCGTGATTGTGAATGCTTGAATATGGCATGTGTTTGAACTTTTTCTCTTGAATTTAGAGTAGAGTTAACTCTAATATAGAGATGGTATGTGCATATTGTAGGAAATTGAAATTAGTATAGTAAGTTAGTTATTCTTCTTTTGGACGGTGTAATTGTTATCCAAATTATAGGTTGTTGAATATTATTCATGCTCTGATCATATGTCATCTAGGCAATACTAAGTAGCCTATTCGCACAATTTTTCGTGAAGTATGTCTTTTCTTTTTCTCATTTTTGTTACCTCTTTTGTTTCTTTGGTTGTTTTGCTCCCCTTTCTTGTTCTCAAATTGTATCCATCTGATTTGTTTATGCTTTCAGTTTTTTATCATTATTTTCAAGACTCCTGCCTAACTGGTTTTAATGTTACACTTCTCCATCTTTTTTTGTATTTTCTGATTTGCTTGTAGTGTTTTTTTTTTTAACTTTATATATTCAATCTCAAAGATGGGAATTGCGCCAATGAATTGCTTCACCTTTGATGAATCTGCTGTTGGGGGAGAGGGTGGGGGTTTGCTTGGTAGATAAAAGTAGTTGATGGAACCTTGCATTTCATTTGACACAACATTCTGTGTTCTTGTTGCTCTTGTGTGATGTGTTGAAACATGATGCATTATTTTTTTGCCTGATCCTGGATCTGTCTCTGTTACTGTTGTCAATTGGTTATTCTGTTGTATCGGATGTTATAGAATGATGGATTAAATGCCAGTGAATGTTTGGTTCAGGTGCTTGAAAAGCTTGTTGGGCGCAGATGATTATAGTGCTTCTGGTGATTTCGTGAATGCAGACAATGTGAACTCTGGCTTGATGAATTCATTTGCTGTGACTGTTTGGCCGCCACTACAATTTATCTGTGCTCCTTTTTAAGCTTTTTAGTATGTCATGATGGTGGTTATATGGAATGAGTTAGGTCAGCTAGTTTGTTATGAAGTTATGAACTGTGCCATATGGGCATCGTGTCTGGTATTGTTGGTAGAACTTTTCTGTTTTGTACTGGAGATAATGGCTAGTATTTTACTGAGTGATCTTCGTTATATTAAATCTTATCTATTTGTTCACTTCTCTTGGGTATCGAGTGGGACCCTTCCTCTTGTGTATGCAGTCCTTCAATGAGAATGGTTTCATTTATTTATGAAGTTGACTCTGATTCTTAAGAAATTGGTAACTGTAAGTGGTGATTATTGAAGACATTAGGTTTTGACAGTTTGACAAATTGAAGTTGACTCTGGTTCTTAAGAACTTGTTAACTGTAAGTGGTGATTATTGAAGACATTAGGTTTTGACAGTTTGACAAATTGGAGTTGAAGATGTGTTTTGAGTTGACGGATTTGCCTTAATTGCCCGATATTCAAAGCAATTGCCTAATGAATCTTAGATACCGTAGTTCAGGTTTGATGATACGTGCTAATTAAGTCTGTCTTTTGCAATACATGCACAGTTTTTTTTTTTTTTTTTTTTGCTGTGGGCATGTACTCTCTGTTTTTAACACGACCAGATGCTGCTTTTGTCGCACTTGCCAATTAAGTTTCAATGTTTGCTGGGTTGTGTAATCCTCAATACATGATGGTCTGCCTATTGACCAATGTGGTGAAAGTGAAGGGTTTCACAATTTTGCTTTTGCGATTCCAATACCCCTTCTTTTTATTGGAACATCTTCAGCGACATCTTGTGATGTGTTCCATGATTTTTGCTTCTTCCCTGGTCAAGTACTGCTGTTGTTTTTACTACTGAATTGAGTTACCATTGTAATTCCCGGGATTTGTTCCTCATCTCTGCCCAGATGTATCAGCAAGCAGGCTGGATTTTAATTTCCCTGTTCTGATTGAATTTGTTGTGTCATGGGTTGACTTCCCGTTGTAATTCTTTGGGTTAGTTGCTTCTCTCTCTAAGTCTCTAGTGATCCAAATGTGATAGTGAGGTCTCGTAGAGTTTGATGTGTGCATAGGAGCTCTGGCATTCTGTGATTTCCGTTCAATCAGGGATGATGACACGTTTGTGATGAGTTTTGTTGCTTTCATGGTCCAACTTCAAATATGAGCTTTACTAAATGACCACTTCTCTGGGGATATTTTTCTTCTGTTCAGTCATTGTGGCCTTGTTTTGTCCTTCTTAGGAGTGGTTGTCACTGAACTTCACAGAGCAGTGTCCAGTGTCTATTTACTGAGTGTTATGTTGATCCCTTGGTACTCTTTCGTTCTCTTTGATATTTTTTTTAGAAAGGGTACAAGACTACAAGGGGTTTCTTTGTTGGGGGCCTTTTGTGGTGCTGCCACATAGTATTATGTGCATGTGTTGCTGAATGAGTATTTGATGTAGGCATGTGAAATGAATTGCGTTATCTTCAGCAGTGACCTGAAATCTGTAGTTGATTGTGTTAATTGTATTCAATCCTCTGTGTATACATGTGCGTCAAAGGCAGCATGTTTACCTATTTGTGATTGTAGTTCTATCATATTGCTTTTTACACTCGTGGATTCTGCTGCAAGGAAATGTATATTGGGTTTCCTCTTGTAAATGAAACTTTTGTAGGTGGTCGAGATGGGATGGTAAGGCATATCAACAAGTTTTGTAATAGCCATTAGGTTCTTGATATAGTTGTTTTTAAGGATAGGGCATATCACCAAGTATACAAGAATCTAGCGTTTGTTTGCTACTCTTAGCTATAGAGTAATAGATATGTTGGATGGGTCAACTCTTGAAATAGCTTTCTTTATCTTTCTACTCGAATGAGGTGTTCTCGCAAATAATTTTTGGTGGATTTGTTCTTGGCAGAGCAACTCAACAAAGTTCTCCATATTGTATAATCATAGTAGTTGACTCGATATGTTTCTTGTTAACTTTTGAGAAAAAATTGAAGTACAAATTACCTACGTGCGTCATGACCTCAGCTTATCAGAAGGGACAATATTGAGATCAGATCAGGATACGAAGGAGAACAGTTGTAGAAGAAACTGGTTTATTTTGTTGATATGAAACAGTATTGCTAATGGCTATCCGAAACACAGTGTCTACAACTTCACATGTATAGGTATTGAGTAAAAGCATGCAAACCATCCGATCAGTATCTTGCATGCTGAAGCTTAGCTGCTGGAGAGCCTGCGCCTATCACTGCCTTGAAAATGTAGGTTTCGAGGCTTATAGAAAGGCTGGCCACATATCCCTTTCAAAAGGAGTATAGGTTTTTTTATAATATCCTATCAAAAGGTGGACTAGGCATGACCATGACTAAACCAAAAAGGAAGAAAACAATAAGGATATGGACGCTCTTAAAATTCGTCTTGTGTACAACTACTTTTATGTCTTCCCAACTAAACAATGTGCAGACTTATTGATCACACCAGATACATTGCCTTATTCGTTAAGTCAACCTGAGTCTATGACGACTCATTATTCATTTATTTCTGTGTGTATGCACTAAATACAGGAAAGAAATGTATCCAAGGAAGAATAATAATCGCCAATCATAAGCTAAATTTAGAACAAGAGTAGAAATTATGGGAGATTTAACTATAGAATTTTGAGGAGACGTTATTCAGTTACACATTCTCCACTAGCAATGTTCACCTTGACAACCTACTCCCACCCAGAAAAGCCATTCGGCATTGGCTGTTCGTGTAGTTGTCGCAAGCTCTAGCATCCCATCACACTTTCTCCACTAGCGACAAAGTGTTTTTCTCTATCTTTCCAATTCTCCAATTCTGGCGCCACTACTACTCCCTTGCCATTTGCTCTGTGCCCCATCTCGTGGAATCGCAACGATTAAAAATCGTCGTCCCAAGCTTTATTTATATCAAAACGTTTAATATGGGTGACTAAGTTTGTGGTACTCGGGTTCAGGCTATAACTAAGGAGCAAAAGAGGGCCCAAATAGTTCTTGTAGGGCAAAAATTACGTTGGAAATAAAGGTCGAAGTGAGTGTTCGTTCAGATATGATACTTTTGCTCAAATGATGTATAGTTTGTGCAACGAAGGTTGGAATTGAAATCTTTTTTCGAAGCTTGGTGAGGTAAAGGTGGCAGTGTTAGAAAGTAGAGGTGCTGATAATAGGATCTTAAGTAGTCTTAGTATTCTTAATACTTATGAAAGGTAATATATTCATTTCAAGGGTGACTTTACCAAAACATTTGATGAGATCATCTTATTCAAATTTTAATCTTACGATAAATTTTAATTTTATGTATCGTTACCATTTTATTAGATGTATCTCACGTCATGTGGTACAGAATCTGGGCGTCACCACTCACCCCTCTCACAATTTATTATTATAATCTCTCTATTAACGGCGTCTATCAAATATTATAATATTATAATATTGTTATATGTAAGAGAGTGACGCTCAAATTCGATACTACATTGTAGCGCCCTATAATTCCAACAACACTCGTGCAACACTGTAACTGTCTGACTGTCATCATAAACTGAAGCTAACTTGAGTTTCTGTTACAACACTTAAAACACTTCAGTTTCAACATTTACTCCACTCAATCCTTCGATCTTTGTCCCCCTTTCTTGTCCCCCCAGCAACCCAAGAAATGCCCTCAGCAAAAGGGCCAAAAGTCTTCAACTACCGCTCATCATCCCCACAGTTCTTACCAAGAAAACCAACCACACAGATCATCTGCATCTTACTTGTAATCACTGCATTAATCTTTGGTTTTGTCACACTTTCAAGGACCCTTTTGGACCAAAACTGCATTACAGTAAAACCAAGATCAGTTTCTGTAGTATGGGAAAGAGTTGATAGTAGTAGCAGTAGTGATAATGGTGGTGATAGTGTGCAAGATGGTTCTTTGTTGGTTGGTGGGGATGTTAAGAGGCATAAAGTGATGGGCTTTGTTGGGATTTTTACTGGGTTCGGATCTGTGGGGCGTCGTCGCGCTTTGAGGCAGACTTGGTTGCCTTCTGATCGAGATGGGCTTCAAAGGTAGCATATTTTGATACCCTTTTCGTCAAATTGTTGGTATATATTCTGATATTGTCATGTGATTAATGATTTGATTTTTTTGTGAAATGATGATTGTAGCTTTAATTTTGTGAATAGTTTGTTATATTAGGCATAAGGCTATGGACACGTAACATGTGTAACCCCAGAAAGTCTTGGAAGAGACGTCTACTTTTAGCCGAAGAAGGGATAAAATTCTGTGATTTGACTTGGGGTTGTATGAAACTTGAGTTGATTTAGCTTGAAAGAAGCATATTTACTTTTATCTTAAAAGTAGATGGTCTTTTCTAATAATTTGTGTAATGTCTTAGTGTGGTTCTGATGGTGATTGGTATGATTTGATTTCTTTAATCAGATAATTGTATGTTACATTTAGGCAGTGTTAGGAGTAAGGTTGCATAACTGTGGAGCTCTCCTGGCTTTTATTTCATTGTTCTGATGATCAAAAGGATGTTAGAGTAGGATTAATCAGCTAAGAAGGATATGTGGTTGGATCCTTTTTCAGAACATTAGTATCTACTATTTGATATTACGTGATTGACCTTGGGCTTAACCATTGTTGTTGGATGGTTCTAGACTTCTAGTATCGCCAACAGTTTGTTATAATTTCCAATGTTAGGCACAAGGTTGCGTCCATGTGGAGTGTGGACCTTTGCCAATATTGAAGTGTGGTGGTAGTGATCAAAAGGGTGTTGGGGTAGGATGAATTAAGCAGCTAAGATGGGCATGTCTTTGGTTTCTTGTTTGCGGATGTCGATCTCGAAGCTCTTTTTTTCTGTTGATGGTCATCTGTGTAGAGAGGATTTGCGAGTTACTAAACTCCTTATATTTGGAAACTTAATTATGTTGGTATCTGTTGTTAGATACGCCATCTTGATGTCCTTCATTGAGTGGGTTATGTGATGTGTAAATTTATGTAGGTTTGTTGAAGAGACTGTTGTTGGGTAGGTATCAGGGAAGAAATGTGATGGCTGTGTAACCTTTTTCCAGTTGTGACATGTAATGTCTTGTACTCTCTCTGTCTCAGCCAATACTTTACATTTGCTTTTTTACGTTTTTCGAGGGGTTATTTTGACCATCAATAACTCAAAATCTATAATTGAGAAAAATATAAATTTAGTATGGTTATGTTTGTATTTAAGAGTACTTTAATATGATTATATTTTTATAATTTTCTCAATTATATATTTTAAGTTATTGATGGTCAAAACAACTCCTCGAAAGTTGTGAAAAAGTAAGGGTAAACTATTGGATGAGACACAGGGAGTAAGGCTTTTCAAGGTACAAAATTGTCATTGTCTTGGCTATATGTTTGCGCTGCTCATGGGACAAAGTTATTGTATCCGTAGAAGGTTTTGGGTTATGCTGGCTCATTATGTACAAGCAGAAAGGAATTCTAGTCTCTCTGATGTCCTCTTCAAGAGGGAGATGCCTATGAGCTCATAGCTGACATAGTCATCCTGAGTTCTAGTATGTAGTTCTGATATTTTGCCTTATAGTCTACTGCTTATATTATACCTTAGGTGAAGCGGGTGTGAACTATTTGAAAATTACCACGAATGAGAATTTTTGTCTAAACTCGCTGAGACTATTGTGTTAGAGTTGGTGGTTGTGGCATGAGAATGGTAGTTATAACGGTGGATTCGGTTGGGTGGATGGCTGGTGGGGACTGGGGGCAGCTACTTGTTGAAGATGGCTAACAGAGAAAGACGCAGATTATATCATTTACGAGTGAACTAGGATTGGTTTTGTGTTTGTTATATTTGCTTTTGTTTTCTTTCTGGATTGGAGTAAAAGAAAGGATTATTAATTCTTAGTGCCACTATCCCATATAGACAAAAGATGGCATATCTGGTAGCAGAAGGCTGGTGAATGTGTCCAAGGTCTTTCTTACAAACGAAATGAGTTTAGTGTTCCCTAGCAAAGTGTCCACCATGAATTACCAAGTGTATTCAAGGAGGAAAAATTGGTTGCGGAATGAGAGAAAACTTAAATACTGATATTAATCACGAGGGTCCTGATCTTTGGAAGGGCATTTTGAATTGGAAGTAGTTTGTTTTGTGTTCAGTCTTTTGAGGGCTTCTTGACATTTAATAGTAATTTCCTCTTGTTTTTTCTTGATACGGTTTCTCTGATCTAAAAACCTAAAAAAATTCACACTCTCCGCTTTGTGTCTATGTTACACTTAAATTGTCGCATTGCATATTGATGGATAGAGTTTTACTCTTGAACAAGAGGCATTGTCTCAATGGTTAATTGGTGGCCTCTCAATCTAAGTTCTGACTCTAGCACCCCCTTGTGGTGGGGTTTTAGAGGGCCATTGGGCTTTAGCCTTGGATTTCTCACCCTGCTACGGTTCTAGTGCTCCTCTTCAGCGAGTAAGTTGGAGTTGGACAACCTTGCAGGGCTGGGTTCCTCTTACCCTTCCTCCAATCCCATGGCTGGCTTCTTACCTAATACTGTACAACACATTAACAAAGCCTTGATCCCAAACACTTTGGGCCTGCTAACATGAATCGTCGTTAGGAATTGTCAGTTTCAAAAAATATTTTAAAAATAATAATTATTAAAACAGGCTTGCAGAATATAATAAAAAATCTATAAAAATAAAACATTTACATAAATCCCTTTTTTCCCGCATAGCCCTAAACTGACCTCTTACCAAATATAGGAAGAGAGAGATCTCTACAATTCAATAGCTAGGAAACTCTAGGTTTCTTTTGTCAAGGTTTGCCTATTGGGATGGTGTGTAGTAACTAGTAAATGGTCCATTTGTCTTCCCTCTAGGTTTCTCCCCTTGTCCCCTTTGTACCAAGGCTATAATTGTTTCAGATATTCAGTGGAACCAAATTCCTCCATTGTATTAGTTTCTCCAATTGTGTCAGGAAAACTTGTTATTCTTGTACATTCGTCCTAGAATACAATCACTTTTCTTATTTCAAGAAGTTGTTCCACTATGCTTGCTCAATAACTTCATTGCACCTCTTTATTTTAGCGCATTTTTGTACCCTGCAACCTTGAGAGTGAGCCAGCAGAAAGTGCCAAGTTCAATTATGAGCCTGATCCTTCATGGCACATTCGGTTCCATGTTTCATGACACTAAGAAATCTGTTAAACCATTTGCGTAGTTTCATTGCATGTTTGAGTAAGCTCACAACCAGTGGCGGATCTAGAAAATTGTTTTTCCGGTGTCCCTTTATCTTTCCGGTGTCCCTTTCACATATTGTGATAGCATTTCAATGTAAAAAATATATATTTTTAATATTTTCAGCATTAAAATTGTATTAAAACCCCCCCAAAAAAATTGCTTTCCGGTGTCCGCGGACACCGTACCGCTACATGTACATCCGCCACTGCTCACAACAGCTTTCCACTGATGCCAGCAAAATACTCACAAGAAAGCGTTGATCTGTTGGTTGGAGAATAGTCATTTTGTTACTACTATTTTAAAAGCTTCATAAAGATGAAATTAATACAAAGGATGTATTCTCTGCGTCAGTGATGTGGCAGCCAGTTACGGTTCTTTTGAACATTAATCATTGCATGTAACCATAGTGAGCAGGTAATGGAATGTGAACTAAAACTCTCATACTGGTTGAAGCTAGAAGCCCCCTTGCGTTTCTTTGTTTTCTTTTATCATCTAGAAGTTTGAATAGTCTTCCAAACATTCCTGCAGCTTACAGTAACGAAGACTTGTTCCCCTCCTTTAATCATTTCAAGAAAGTGACAAAGACATTCTAAGATTTCAGTTCTTTAATCTTTTTCTCTCTCGAATGTTCGTAATGATTTTTGTTGGAACCCTGGAGTGCACACCTCATGTTGGCCTGATGACCAATTGGCCATACCTTTCCGGCTGAGATTTAAGTTGTTTTAACTCTTAAGTGAATACATACAAGGTAAGAAACAATGGTGGTTTGACTTATGATATAAAATCCCTGTAATTTATTGTGTCTCACTCCATTGCATTGTGCTCTGTGGAGAATGAATAATCGCCTCTGTTTGTTTTGCATTCTTGTATAGGAACTTAGAAGGGCCAATTCTGTCCTGAAGTTTCTCTGCTTACAAACTTCGTATTTAACTATGAATTACCCTATTGTATATTTGTATACCGGTTAATGAGAATGAAAATTAGAGACAGAGATTTGACAATTTTAATTAAATGAGTAGATGCCTGACACCGTCACTGTGACACTGTGTCCTGCTTTACCTGTGACATGCTGTTATATGCTGCTTTACAAGTTACCATTTTGTTGAATTGTTGATTGTTATTTACGTTATATGAGGCACATTGCTGTCGTATGTTATGCTTCTGAAATACATTTGTGATTGCAGATTAGAAGAAGCTACTGGTCTAGCTTTCAGGTTTATCATTGGCAGAACTAAAGTCCAATGGAAAATGTCAGTGCTTAAAAAGGAAGTTGCCGAGCATGATGACTTTATCCTGTTAGATATTGAGGAAGAGTACAGTAAGCTCCCATACAAAACGTCAGTGCTAATCGTTGTCAAGATATAATTCAGCATGGCTCTTATTTGAGGTTGTACTCATAGCATTTTGTGTCACAGGTTAGCATTTTTTAAAGCTGCCTATGCACTGTTCGATTCTGAGTTCTATGTAAAAGCAGATGATGACATATATCTGAGACCAGGTGACTAGTCTCTGAAATCTGGTTGTTATTGAAACCCTTGTTATCTATACATCAACTGATTTGCTCTGTCTTTGCTGACAATTGAGGGTTTTTTTGTTTTTGTTTTGTATTGATAGATCGCCTTTCACTCCTCTTAGCAAAAGAGCGGTCCAATCCTCAAACTTATATAGGATGCATGAAGAAGGGACCAGTTTTTACTGATCCGAAGCTTAAATGGTCAGTGGCTTGATGTTGTTCTGGTGCTTGGACAATTTTTATAATATTTAGTTGTAAGGGAAACTTTTTTGTGAAGATTTGTCTCTGTTTTGAGAGTTGTATGTCTTGTTTAGCTTAGTTTGTCCTTCATGTTGGTAAATGAGAGCCAAGGATAAGAAAGGAAACTATGGTATCGTTTCGAGACTGTAATTATTTTGAGGATGTGATATGTTGAAAGATCTTAATTTGGTTTTGATACCCAGGTAAGTGATGGAATGTATGTAAATGACTAGGGGCAGAAGAGAGTGCCACCAAATCAAAAAGAATAACCATCCTCACCAACTTTTTTCTAGTATTGTGTTTGTCTGCTGTTAATGGGTGAGAGGGATATGATATGCGTATGCCTCTTTAGCTTATTTGTGTGGTTTCAAAACTGGCTAGGAGAAGGGATGGTTAAAAGATGATTTGAACAATACCTTTTACCTTTTTCTTTTAGATGGGTTTCTGATTGATGCTTGGCTTG
This sequence comes from Corrigiola litoralis, assembly GCA_901111285.1. Lineage (NCBI taxonomy): Eukaryota > Viridiplantae > Streptophyta > Magnoliopsida > Caryophyllales > Caryophyllaceae > Corrigiola > Corrigiola litoralis. The sequence continues at coordinate 8,147 of CAAKMY010047248.1, read as the reverse complement.
TGTATTAGTGGATTAGACAGCATGAGTTCAGAATGGAGTTTAAGTTGCATATTTTGGAGATTCAAGTGGTACTAGAGTTTCATATTCTGCAAGATACATTTGGATCTGAAGAGGGCCTACAGTGAAGGATTGCAGAAATCTACATCTCAAGTCCTAACAAATTTTCTTACCTTTTGCGTAACAAACAAAAATATTGTGGAGAAGATCGGAATGGTAAAATTATGATCAGAGAGAGAAGGTTATGATTGAACAGATTTAGGGCATGCAAAATAGAACATTTTCAATCGAGCACCTTAATAGTGATAAATTGGCATTTTATGCTATGGGTGACTGCAACCATGTTCTTAACTAAGTGACCAATCTCATAAACATGTAGCCAACACATGTAGGGAAGACAACAACACTTGGGAAGCTAGTAAAAATTTCAGTTAGTTATAGAACTCTTGTCTTTTTTCTGGTGATATGTGGTCGTACACTGATAGTATCAATTGTGAATAGCTAGCTGCGATTAAGTTACCTAATTCAGTGACTGCATTTGCTCTTATGCATGGAGGTGTTTGGTAAAACAAGCATGTTATAAGTCGAGAATAAGTGAAAACCATTTCCATGAAAACAGAGATTTTCTCTTTTCTTTGATTTGTCAAACTGTAATTTGAAAGTGTAACTAAAGTTTTCTAGTGACGGATATTTTATTACAGTATAATATTGTACATCGGGTATTCAGGTCCTTCAAGATAATCCTGGTCATGTGTGGTTATTGCTGTTAACTCTTGGACTTGAGTATTGTTTTGAGGTTTAACTGTCCCAAATTCGGCTGTTGTGCTGTTTGACCTGGTCAAACTCTAACATCTGAACTCATTTTCTATAACTTTTCATAAGCTAACTTTGAAATCCAAAATAACAAAAGTGGCTGTTGTGCTGTTTGATGTGGTCTAGCTCAAACATCTAACTTGGCTATTAGAAGATATGAAAAAAATGAATGTCACAATATTTTTGTAAACAGGGATTTAGTTATGTGTTCAGTGCACTTTGGCGTGTTTGAAGCTGATCTATGTAAAAAGGACTGATTAAGTCATTAAGGTATACTAGTTGATAGATATCAGCATGACAGCGCTAAAATGGGGCCTGAACATTTATCTTTTGGTAATCTTTGACCTGATTAAGCTTTTTCTACTTTAGACTCTTGGATGTCTGTGGTTAGATGACCTAAATAATTTGATCTTTCAGGTATGAACCACTTTCCCATTTGCTTGGATCTGAGTACTTCCTGCATGCCTATGGTCCAATATATGCACTCTCTGCCAAAGTTGTCAGAAGTTTGGTCGCCCTAAGAAATGACAGGCAAGTTGGCTCCATGAACTATGTAGTTTTGCCTGTTTCCTTTTGTGTTTTTCTCGAGAAATGAACTATAAGTAAAAGTTTCTAGATGGAGTACGGAAACCAATGTGCAACACAGAAAACCATGCAAGCTTTGTGATTAGTGTCAGGTTTCGCAATTTAGCTCACTTACAGTATCATGAATTACAAGCTTATAAAACCCAAAAGCAAACACAAATCATCTTGTGCTGTTTGGACTCTTCATTGGAACTGATATACTCTTGTTCGCTGCCTGGAAGGCAGACACTCATCAAATTAGAACAAGAACAAACAACATCCTAAAAGTGATCCGATTTGGATCGCCCGTCGATTGCTTTCCCTGGTTTGGTTCCCTTAGCCTAGGTGAGATAGGCAGCCATTTCCGAATATCTGATTTTACCTTCATTCCTTCCCTCCTTAAAATGTCAAATTTCATTTAGGGATGAAGCATTTAAGTGTTTACATTTTGAGAACTTCTATTTTGGTGCTGGAGCTACCAGTCCTATAGTTTAACTTATTTGGGTTTAAATATGATAATAATTCTCATGACTTTTGACTATCACAATCATGGAGGCTAGTTCTTCTTAGTTTTTTAAAGCAATGAAATTTATCTCCATTTCTTTTAGGCAAGCTTTCACGTTTATGTACTTGCAGATTTAGCTCCTTATCTTGAAAGTGATACATGACAAAATTAAGTCGTATGCACGGATTCTAAAACTTGCATTTGATTGTTTATTTTATTTATTCTTCTCTTTTTCTTTCAATCTTTATTATTCTTCTTTCAGACAGTCTGTTGGTCCAAGTTGTACGGTATTTGATAGGTTCTAGTCTTGCTTACAGTTTCCGGATGTTTAGCAACGAGGATGTTACAATTGGTTCGTGGATGCTTGCAATGAATGTCAATCACGAGAACATTCATGAATTGTGCTCAAAAGAGTGTACATCATCATCTATAGCTGTGTGGGACATACCTAAATGCTCAGGTGCGTCTCGAAGCTTATGCACTACAATTATAAACCTGTAGTTCGGGCTTCTACCTCCATTTGTTATACTACAGTACGAGGTTCTTATGTTTATTGAGCATTATTATTCTACCATTTGCTTCTCGAAAAAGGTTACTTTTCTCGTTTTACGCTATTGTATAAGTAATTTCCTTATCCTCCAAAAATTGAACCCTTTAAGATACTAATGTTTCACCTATAGCCTAATTGGTAATTACCCCCTTCATGGCTATTTGTGAGGGATCCTACTGTATAAGTGAATGAGCATTATCCTACTTTAAGAAAAATATTACTCATTCACTTGGTCTTGGATTTTTTTTTTCTTAATTCCATGTCCATTTCAAGCAAAAAAAGTAACCTATGCCATTATTGTTTTTGGTGGGCTTAGCTAAAGAGATAATGTCTTCGATGGACTCTTCAAGCAACATATCTTCTTTTGAACAGGTCAAAGTGGATAACAAAAGTTCGGACATGTGGTTCTTTAGTTTGGGACTTATAGCTGTCATTCTCATTATTTAAGTTATAGGATAATAAATGGTCGAATTCACGGTCATCCATCCATTTATATTGAAAACTCACAACCACCTTGCATCTTTCTTTTGATCTGCTTTTCTACGTTTGTCTTTTCCTTCATAGTTGTCATCCTAATTCCGCCGTTACTCTCATAATGCTCGTCAATCTCTGGAAACAGTGACAGTGGCCTCTCTCTCTCTGAGCTTACTCTCTCTACCCCGATTCTTCCCGTCTCACTTTCTTCTCTCTCTCTTCTCTACAAATGGGTCCACTTCAGCCCATTAGTGTGCAGATCGAAGGCTTCAAAAGGTCCAATCTGATGGTTTTACTATTATCAAAGCAACATTGGCGCTTGATCATGATGGCGAGCATGGTCTCCTGGTTAGAGGAGGACCTCGGATATACCTTTTGCGGATGAAAGGGACAACTAATAAGAGGAGATTTGTAGATCCCTGGGTCGGATCCAGACCTGATATAATTCTAGAGGTTGTTTCATTGTTTTGGGATCATGTTATAAGGCAGATCAGAAGCAGTTTTTATTTCATTTGTATACGTTAGTGGCGGTTTGGCTGCTTTTTAGGCAATGTTACACAGACACGCATGCTGGTGGCATATTCCGTATCCAAGGACACGACATGGGATAGGACACTGCGTCCGTGTCAGCCATGAGCAATGATCCCCTGATACTTTACTGCCATGAATGCTAGTCAGTGATCAGAGGTTTCAGATCTGACATCTAGAGAGAAAAAGGGAGAGGAAGGAAGAAAGAAAAAGTCCATGCTGCTTCTAGTCTCTTGTGCACCTGCTATTTCTTTGTTCACCTTCTATTTTTCTTTCTTCGATATTCTCCATGAGGATATCTCAAGGAATGACTTAATACTTTCTTTTCTCTGACTTACTATTTTTCCAAATAGTGGGCTGGGCTTTATACTCCTTTCTTTTTGTCTCTATTTATTCAGACTTAATCACGGCTGGTTTAAACTAGCCCCACCAATTTGTTATAAAATTTATCCATTGTATACACAATTTTCCAATAATTTAATTTTTTGGTACCATTTGACCGAGACCTGGTATCCTTTAACCCGAGTTCCCATATCTGCAATCTTTTCATCTGAAGGATCAGATTGTGTGTCAGATCGGATCAGTAATCCCCAGTCAGAGCAACGTGGCTTTCAGGAGGCGCTTCAGGCGGCATCGGAAGCGGTTTCTTCACGTGAACCGTGGTTGGACGCCAATCTATGTCATCCACGGTATCATTCATAGAAATGTCCTGGTACAGCTAGGAAAGGAGAATCGGGTATGGCAGTTAGAGTCATAGGATCAGGCTGCCGTAAGTAGGGTAATGGGAGGTAGTCGAGTGTGTAAAATGTATGGGATGCGTGATGGGCGTCGAGTGTGTGGATCTCACACGCATGATATGTTTTGCCCAATCTGTTGCTCGTCTTGAAACCTTTTCTCGGAGTATTGTATGTGATTCCGTGCGTGTAAATGGCTTAAGTCAAAGTTCTGGAGATTTTTTAGGTGGGTGTGGAACGTAGGCTACTGCAGCAACTGACAATTGTTTGTGATTCACTTGGGACATAGGCGGAGGTGCCTGTATCTTCTTCAGTTGTTCCAATTGTCCAAGGAGATGATCCAGGTTTGTCAATGAAGATTGTGATAGATTTGGGGTCTTTTTTTTCCTTTGTCATTTCATTTTTAAATAGGGGCCATGGGAATGAGACATTGTGAGTGGGGAAAACGTAAGGGTAACCACAGAGGTGGCTGGTAGTAGTGCTACAAGTACTGATGATGATAGTACACGAAGGGACAAGGACAATTCCGAGGGTGAACCTCATATAGTTAATACTTACTGCTGCTGTTAAGGAGGTTATGAGGTACAAGTGGCGTACAACCAGACAGTAATGTTGATAATGTCGGCGGTTAGGTGTGATTAGTGGGGATGACGAGTATGAGGATGGGTTGCATTCAGTTGATTAAGGGAAAAGTTTCCGTTGGAGTGACTTTAGTAGTCCCAAATGATGTTTATAATACTTTTGAGGATGACTCATATTATTTAGGAGGTGAGGGTCTTCTTCTGGATGAATTGAAAGCAATTCTTGATACTCGCTTGCCTTGGGATTGTTAGTCTTTTGTCTCTGAAACTCAGTCCATTGATTTGCACGATACTGCATTATTGGAACCAGTGGAAGAGCATGTCTCATGCAATATTTGAGGCAGTAGTACTAATGACACCAAAGTCGGAGAAACTACTAACGGTCCAGCCAAGAGAGATGTAATATTCCCAACTCCATTAGATGATTAACCTCCACAGAGGCCTGAATCAGTAATATTTGGTAGCAAGGAGGCTAATGAGCGGGTTTAGAACCTCCTTGTTCAAGCGAAGTTGAGCCTCTTAGTAGCCACAAATATCAGTTTGCAAGCCTGAGGTAACAGAAGTGGACCTACAAACCAGGAAGAACAATAACCATCTTAAAACCAGCGGGCTCCAGTGGCACAAGTGTATTCAAAGAAAAAAATATAGTAGAGAACTAGAAAATTGGAAGACTAGTGTCAATTATGAATGCGCTGGCTTTGGAAGGGATTTCTTAATCATAATTAGCTTCAATAGGTTTATTCTATTTTCTAAAAAAGCTTCAATTCATTCTTCTCCCCTCTTGTGCGAGTACTGAGGTCTTCTGCTGAAAAAGAAGTGCTTTTAAATAATAAATTTCCCGAGATCTCTCGTTGAAATGCTTATTGAGAGCTCAATACAGCAGAGGAATGTGGGTAATATGGTCTGTGATTTGTATGAATACCGTCTGATGGATAAAGAGATGTTGCTAGACTAGTGGGCTATGTTCCCTGTATTATGATGACTAGGAAAGCATATGAAGATACAGTTTTCGAAATAATGATGTGTTCTGGTGGAGATCGGTATATAAAGGTATATATTGAATAAGGCGCATTACACTATAGTGCTCAACTTCTGACCTTCATATGTTTTCTTGTGAATTTCAAGTAGAATAGATAACGTCTTCTGTATGAGGGCGTAATATTTACACTGCTGCAGTAACTTCTACCTAAGGCATTAGTTAAGTGATCTGCAATCTTATGATCGGGGAGACTTGATCCTTGAGATGCATAGTTTGCTTTCCTACAAACTTCTACTTCTTCAGTTACAGGTTCATTTACGAGGGAAACTTATCCTCATAGAACTTATCATGCAGGGCTTTGCAGTCCGGAAACGAAAATGCTGGAGCTGCATAAAATGGAAGTTTGCTCTGGAAGCCCTACCCTTGAAGAATAGCATTTTCACTTATATCTTAGATGTATTCATGAGACACTTCACCATTGTTATCCTGTAACTATAATATCGATATCCCCAGGCAATCCCTTTTTATTGTTTTTTGCCTGCTAATTCTACAATTTTCGACCTTGTTCTAGTTGTTAGGGACACGCCTAGTTTTTATGGCATACATACTGGAGAGCTGTAGATTTTGTGGATTTGCAATTGGTTGGTTACATCAATATACACGTTTTTTAAGAAACCTTCATGTTACACAGTCAAGGGGTTAGAATATTTGGAAGTATCCAATTGTTCATCCTCTCCCAAGAATGCTGCGTTAAGTTGTTAACTAACCAAACGTCATTTTTACTTGTACAGATTATATAAGAGTGCTATTAATTATGCTCACATTGTTCTTTCTAGTAAGAAATGCAGTGTGTTGTTAAACTAGGGAAGTACGGAATGTCTGTCCCTTTTCCAAAATTGTATTTTGCCATTGTCACTATCGTTGTTTGTATTAAAATACCAGGGTTAGAAAAGAATGTAATGAGGTGCTATAAGATATTTTGGAGTGGGGATAGACACACCCTTATAGTAATTTACACATTATCCTAATCTACTTAGAGGAACTCCTCTAAGAAACAAAAATAGAAAATGAGGGTTAGTAATATGTAGAGGTTCAAATCGGCCGGTTCGATTCGATTATGCAATGGGTCATCTTGGTACCAGTCAATTCAATTTCGTGTTGTGTGATTTGCTGTTGTATTGGGTTACAATAGTCATTCAAGTTGAGTAGACTTTGGTTTATCATACTTCGGGTTGTTTTGTCTAATTTATTGTGTAGAATTTTGTTCAATTTCTATTTGGGCCCTTTTCGGATTGGATGTTTTCATATATTATGGAGTATAGGATAGGTGTTATCAAACTATTAGACCAAATAAATATCCTATTTAACTTATTTTTTAGGTTTTGCAAAATCAAGTTGCATCAACCTTTGTCTTTTGGGTTGTCCAAGTGAAAATCAAGTCACTTAGTGTCTAAATCTGATCAAAATGACTAGTAAACTAGTTTGATTAAGGATTATGATCTGATCGACTTGAGTGTATTTCAATCAGAAGTGGTTGTGTCAATTCGGTTCAAGTTGAGTCTAATACGGTTTGGATTTTATATTTTCGTAGTAATAACGGGTTTTGGTTAAGCATTTGATTCTTCGGGCTTATGATTAGGATTTTCTCGCGCTATATCAGGTCGGATTTATGCAGTTAGATTTGATTCTTTCCAACCGGTCTAGTTTTCCCCGCTCTGATTACAGTACCTAGAGTTTGAGTGCCAAAATCATTAGCTGTGTTCGTGCTGTCACAATCATGATCAGGATGTCAACTATAACTTGGCACAGAATTGAAACATTGCATGAGTGCATGACACGCAGTGTAAAAGCAAAACTATGATTTCCTATCCTCATTGACTCCTAAGCTTCTCCCATGTGCTCTCTGTTTCTCTGTGTCTACCAGAATTTAAAGGGGGGAACGAATATGTGAGCCCATGAATATGATCTCCGGTGTGTGGTCTCTCTCCGTGACCATGTTTGCTAGCCTCCCTTGTGCCAATGCCATCCGAAATTGTGCATGTGATCTGTAGCCAATTATCTATCATCGTAAGCCCCATTCTGAACATGTTCTTCTACTCTTCTCTATCAAAGCTAGTAACTATTACTGTTAGCATCATTATCTTACGTAATAACATAACTTTATAATCCTCAACTCCAGTTAAAACTTTAACAACGTCATTAATTAAGTGCACAATATATCTTTTATGAAAAATAAGATAGCTTGAAGTTATTAGGAAATAATGCCCATGTCCAAAAGTTGATAACATGGCACGTACACATACTTTCAGTTTTTACTTCTATATTAAAATTTCTTAAAACCAAGATCCATTTTCTGAAAATCAGAAAAAATGGTTTGCTGTTTTTAGTTGTCAGATCTCATTTTTGATATGACATTTATTCA
>CAAKMY010047235.1:0-17574 GCA_901111285.1 Corrigiola litoralis | reverse complement strand
CCCGCCCGATTGCCAGCTCTACTTTTGACCTCTTAGCCCCAAGTCATAACTGGCAGCCTGAAGGGAGAAATAAAATATAAATAAAAATATAACACCTGAAATGCTCAAGTGACTAAGAACTTGTCTTAAGCAGAAAAACCCTTTGAATACTATATTTACTGACGGGCAATACGAGACTGACCATTATCTCCATATTCAGCCATTTACAAATTCAACTAGAGATACAATAGGACTACATGTAGATGAAAGAGCTACCAAAATGTAACAGAAATTAGCAATTATCCTAAGCCACTGGAGCTCTTCACTTTCTCAAGGGCTGCCTCTTCCATTTGAACAAGTTGACGACAGAATGATTCAACATCCTGTACCTCTTCTTGGAAAGTGAATCTGAATTCCTTCCAGCAGTATTCCCCGCCACCACCAACAACTTTGGCCAAAACATCAAAACCTTTCCGATCAACTGAGCTAATATAAGCGTCCTACACAATGTACAAGTAAAAGTTTTTTATCAATACAACAGAAACAAAAAAACAGAATCAACATGACTGCATGAGTAGAAAGAGCTAAGAACCGGAAGAAAATATGCCATTATACTTAAAATAGGCGTAATGGTTCCCCCTAGAAACTTCACGGGGTTTCTATAGAAGGATATGGATCAGGTTCACCAGGATGATAGGTAAATTAGTCGACAGACCTAACATTTGAGTGCAGATTTCAGACCCATATCCAAACCAAATCCCTTTTATCCGGAAAGAACAGGATCCCAACCCAGATTTGTTCGCACCAAAAGAAAACCAAATTTGTTAGTTCATTGATACAGAAGGTCTTGTTGTCTGAAACACTGTTCAACGTGCTTATTTGGTAAACAAGTATAAACTGTTCAAAACAACCTTCTTTGTTTGAACAATCGAATAAGAAAAAGGAAAACAACATAACCAACCAACGAAAGAGTAGACAAAAAGACTCTAGGTTTCCAGTCAAACAAACTACTTTCAACATCTGCTGTGGACTTCAGTCCAGAATAGGGCCAGGTCCATAAACTATTGCACCAAGACCCAATCATATAGGCAGGGTAATTATATAGGGAGGATCCAATAGATTTTCACAGGGTTCATCGATGAATGCCATTCTTCCACCCCTGGCTACATTAGACTTTCCCCAGTAGCCTCTGATGGAAATAAAGGGTCCCCCAAAGAGCACAGAAACAAAATAATAATCAAAGATTGACTATTATTTTCTACTCCGCCCTAAAATGTAACAAGTAATGCTCATTTTGAGATCAAGATGCATAGCTTTCAAGGCTTCAAAGTTATATTTACTCACCTTTGCACTAACATTTAAGAAAGAAAAACATAAAACCACAAGTGCTCTGCGCCTTATCTGACTCTGATTGATGCCATCAATTAGCTTCGTAGTCAAAGTTGCTACAGAGAAGAAAAGCAATAGGAACTCAGATAACTATAACTAAAAAAAGACAAACACATGATGATTATTATAACCATTAACAGCCTTACATAATTTATCAGCCTTTGATGTTCCAAACTCATCGGGATCGATTTCATGATTGCCGCCATTTTCATCAATGAACATACAAGAGCTGGACAACAGAAATATCATCAGTAAAATGCAATACTACTGCACGATTTTTGTCTCAAAAACTCCAAATGAAAATACAACATTTGTACATTAATATAAAAATTCTAAAAAGACTTTGCAGCAAAAATTCCCCGAGGATATCAGAATTATATGTCTAAAGGATTCATCCCTGCCTCCCAGTCTGGTGCTTCAAGCTTCCCACCAGTCCGTGTGACAAACTATTGCATTATCTGCATTGGCAGATGCCTCCAAAGCAAGTTCATTACAGCAGGAGCATCTCCACGCACTCTAAAGACATATTATTAGATGGTTCACAGTATCTACTATGAAGCAAACTATAATAGATGACAACACAGGAGAGAAGACCTCAAGAGATTATGATTACGTACATATATAAAACACCATATTACAATTCACCCTTGCGCCTCTTACCTGGCTAGAATGTATGGTAGTGTATAAAACCTAGATGTACCCAGCTTTAGCAAACAGTCTTACAAGGAATAACAATGCCACTACACCTCATTGAGCTATTTGATGCATTTCCTTATCCAAGACAAAAAGTTGCGAGCCCTACTCTTTCAGTTCTGTCAAGAATTTAAAGGAAGTCGCAAAATATACCTAGTTACATTATATCAAACTGCCCCACAAGATGAAAATATACTCCCAGGAGAAGGATAAATGCCAGCGATCAGAGGTTATCAGACTTCTCTCATTCATGAATTAGCCACCCTAATTGCCTTCGCCCTTCTGTACATACCAAAACTATGGGACCAATCACTGCATCGCACTTTCCTAAATTATGAAAGTACTCCCAATTAACTATGAGTAGTAATACTTAAATTTTATGAAACATTCAGCACAGAGATGTCAACCCCACTACCTGAAAGCAGCACCCTTAGACCTTGGGCTAAAGACCTAAGTCCCAATATTAGTGGCTATTCCAGCCCCTTTGCCTCCCATAACTAAAGAGTAAAAACCAAAAAAACCAGAAGTATAGACGCTTAGTCTTTGAAAAATTTACTTCTGCAGTACAATCTCAAAAGAATATTTGATTTAGTACGTCTATGAGTCCTTCAATCTTTTCAATCAGCTTTAGCTTCACCAGAGCTTGATTAATATACCGTCAAGCTGGAAACAGGTAGTGAGCAAACACTTCTGACCTTCACATGTGGGTATTTAACTCCAAAAAGGCTAAAGTTCCTCAGCATGGAGCTCCAACATGGTACATAACAAAATAGATCTGTGCATTCTCATCCCCATACCAGGAATTACTAGAACAAGAGAATATAAGATCGCATAACATTTACTTTCGAGCGCAAACTTTTTGTAGTATCAGCAGGACATGTTGCATCATTACCCAGTCCCTTTCACCACCCAAAAGACACATAAAGTGGAGCTGCCACTAAACAAGCCCACAAATCTGAGTTCTGGAAGCCTTAATGAGACCACCCCCCCCCCCTACATGGCCCAAATAAGTATACAGCCCAAGAAAGGAGATTCAGTACATAAGGTACTAGACAAAACAAAGCACAGAAAATTGCCGTACATTTTATTTTGAACGCACTTCATCTTAAGGATCAAATGGAAACAGCCTCTCTACGTACACCAAAACTAAACCCCCCCTTACCCCGCTCGTGCGGGATCCTCTCTAGAGAAACACAGGCAATGCAGTGTTGTTGTGTAATGTTGTTATTACTTGATCCCTTTATTATGATATGCAAGTAATTGGCAAATCGCATCCCCGCGCAACGACATCGCTCTTTATCGTTCTCACTCAGTCCATTTTTTCAGTGAGTTCTAGCCTGTATAGTTCACATTTGTGGGAGCTGAGGACAAATTCACTACCATTGCCGTCTGGGTACAAGTAGGGGGGCTTCCCATTGAGTTCTAACACAGATGCTTGAGGATTGTCTATGACCCTAAGACTCAATGTTTAAACCAACCAAAAACAACATCATTACAGAGCATGTTTCCACGATGTAGAAAGCAAATAGGAATCTATCAAATGGAAATGGGAAACTTCACTAACGTAGCATAGCTTCAGATGACAGAAAAATCATGAGTCTCAAAAGAACAGTAGCGTACTTGCAAATGTATATAACAGATCATCTTTACTTAACAATCAGACTATTTCAGGAAAATAACCTCCTCTGGAACATTAGATAAGACAACCCAAAAGCCAAACCAAATCGAATAGGTTCAAGCTGCACTTAAGAGAGCGGGGGGAGAAATATAAATTGTAGTAGTTGTCTCAAGTAGAAATAGTGAATCAAAGGTGACCAACTCCTAGCAGAACGCTCCACCTAGCTTCAGAGAAACATTCAAAGTGACGGATCCCAAACACTACGGAGCTGCTCATACTTCAATTTATATCTGCAGTGAGTAGCCTACTTGGCCTCTTTATGTACTAAGGCAGCGGAAGAAGTTGTAATAGCTTTTCTTTGTGAGAATGCCTTCTCCACCTTATTGGACTCTGTTCGGTCTACAGGTACTTAATTTTTTTTCATAGAAAAATAAATTTAACAAGGAAATATGGAAGCAACAAGCATTCGACGACAAGAAGTCCTCCTAGCTTTAAGCTAACAAAAGAGCACAACTACTTAGAAAAATGCAAAAGACACCTCTAAGAGAACTGAACTTCTTAGCCACAATGAACCTAAAAGATTACCCGTCCCCAAGTGTAACTTAAAGAATGAAATTTTTACAATAATATGCGGGTAATTTGCTTTAACCTAATACACCAGAATATAGGTAAAAATGCACACTAACACAGCACTTTCCCTTCTTTACTCCAACTCAAACCCACAAATCCACTGCAAAAGAAATCCACCACAGACCCAGGACACACCAAATTCCCCTCACAAAAACTGAAAAACCTTAACCAAAGGTGGTATGCAAAATCTCAATGAAGAAATAAATGGAATCAAGTCTAAGAACTTCTCCGGCACATGATACACACATCTGAACTGAGTGCGACACCAGGCCTACAACGTTGAAGGTTATCGTAAGTATTTCCCAAACGTCATAGTCCAACAAAAAAAACTTTGGCACTCCAACTTTAATCCATAACTGAGTCAATGAGGACGGAACTAACCTACTCAAACACCTCCTAAAGGACTTGTAGCTAGACATACCCGACGTATCTGCCATCCACACTCTGACATCCCTATCAAAATATCCATCAAGGAAATGAGCTCCTCCATCCCCCAGTCATAAAGAGAACTTCGCAAATAAATATCCCGCAAATGTTCCTCGCTACTACAGAAAGCAGACACCGCAGACCTGACCATGTTACTTTTCACAACCTTAAAAGAAACCAGGGGCAAGCAACAAAGACTGTCACATCTGCGTACCCTGTAAGCTTTCAGAAAACCGACAACAGCAGATCTGGTTAACACAGAAGACATGCCTCCCCTTGCTTTCTCAATAACACATATTTTAAAAGCCATCATGATAGTAATTTCTTAGTTCTTCGCAAATTAAATTTAGCTCATTGAAATTGCTGGATATACTGATTTATGATTAGCAACATTCTTTTAGTAACATCCAAACACTGCTCTACAATAATGAAGTGTTTTGCCAGAGTGTGCAAAGGCCAATATAGTAATTGGTGAAATTCAATCTTTAGAGACCCCTTGTGCCGGAAATTCATTAATACTTCCCCGAAACCCATGCTTAAGGGATGAACATGTGATAAGAACCCGGTCGACATGGTGAAGAACATTTACAGCAAATCACCATTGAAAGGAAAAACTTTATTGAAATCAACAATGGAACCTCAAATATAATGTAGAACAGTGTTTGGATATTATAAGAAATGTAAGTCTTTTCAGCTAAATAAACATAAAGCAAGGTGAACAAACTTTGGCAAAGTTTCAAAAGAGCTATTAATAAGAATCAGTATGGATGTGGAGTTAGTGTTCTTTTAAAAAGCACTGCTTTTGCAATTCAGTAAGTGTTGTAGGCCAAATGTTACACATAGAGACAATAAATTGCTAATGAGAACTACCTTACACCATGGACATGTAGCAAGCTGTCAATGTCACTGGTTGATAATTACTTTTACTTTTGGGATGTATGATGACATATTGACATAAGTGTGCATTAATTGTAATCAAGTACAGTTTCGCAAATTCTACTCTCTGCTCAGGGGCTAGTTCAAATGAGCATCTTTATGGATCTTTCAAGTGTTTCCTGGCAGGTTTCAAACTAAGATGAAACATACAAAAGAAGTACTATCTAAGTTCTCCAACCTTCTACTGATTTTTCAACAATATTACTCCCACCCATTCTCTATAAGGCTCCTCTTGTTTTTGGGACCAAACTTTATTGAAATTAGATAGTGAGGAATGGAGACTACTTTTTCAGGGACAAAGTGGGTAGTGTGGACAGATATTGAGAGGAAAGATAATGGGTCAGAAGTAAGTAAATCTTTCCCACCAAAATAAGGAGAGAGAAGAAAAATTAGGAGGAGAGACAAGCCTAGCTAAAACCCTTCATCTCCTCAACCTTCCCCATCGAAACATACTCCACAAAAACAAAATGAAATTAGCCCCCATCTTGGACCAATCCCAAAAGGTCACCCATAACTCCACAAACGCAAGGGTTTCGGTGATGGAGTTGCGGAGGTTGTGGGAAAGGAAGCAGAAGCAGGACGTGATCTTGGGGTTAAAGAAGGAGAGGAGGAAGGTGAGGAGCTGACAGGAGAGAAAGAAGACGGAGGTGGCAGCAACGTCGAGGTTGGGGAAGTCCAGGTCGGAGGAGATGCTGAAGATGAGGGAGACCCATACATCTGGGTGTGGCAAGGGGAGGAGGAGAAAATGAGATCAAAGGCGAGTTTCTTGCACAATGGGGAGGCGGGGGAAGTTATGGAGAGTAGAAATAATGGAGAGAGAGAGAGAGAGGGTTCGGGATTAAGCTGGGAGGCGAGGACGGCAATTTTGGAGGGGATAATTAGGGTAATTGCTCATATGATTTTGGGTTTAATGGGTAATTATAAAAGGGGTAAGTCTAAGGTTATGGGTCAATTTAAACAGCCCAAAAAGTTACAACAATGGCAGAAAACCTAAATACGGATATTTCATCAGGGCACTCTTCTCTTTGTTTTTTGCTATAAAGGGAATAAAGCAAGTGGGAACCGTGGGAACCTTATAGTAAACGCGTACCAAAAAGGAAAGAAAGAACCTTATAGAGTTATAAGAATGGGGGGGGGGGGTTACTACTTTTGTGAGATTTTTATAGTGACTGAGATTCTTGCATATCGTGAAATATTAGATTTAGAACACCAGAACCTCAAACGAACAGCTCTTGGACCTCAGGAAACAATAGACTAACTCAATCACTTCACTATTCCTATAATTAGCTGTTCACCACCCCATGGTTGATTTGGAAAGTAGAAAAGTAACCAAAGGGCAAAGCAATTGTAAGGAAGTTTGCTAATAGATGCAAGGTGAAAGCAGTATGAAAGATACTCCATATTATTTTGCCACTTAAAGACTTTGAAGCTGCTTCAGAAATAAATAAATAGCCTAATAAACTCTGAATCTAGTTTTAATAATACAGAACATATGAACATGTTCTACTAAAACAACCTTCTACTAAACTAAATTCTAAGAGGTTATTCAAAAGAGGCATGTGTTCTGCTCAACCAAAAGATACCAAAGGAGTCTTCTCAAATTTATATTCCAAAATGGAGAAAAGTATGTCGAAATCCTACCTGATGTTGAACTTGTAAACCATGTATTTTTCGTCCGAGTCAACCAGCTCCACAAGATTCTCGCTACGTGATGTGCCGAAAGTTGCAGAGCTTAATATACTAGAAGCTGCATATCTGGACTCTGCTAATGCTTTCTGTTCAGATATGATCATTTCTCTCAGAAATTCAGTGGCAGATGTCACCTGTTACCAGAATAAATAAGATATTAACAGAAAAAGCCTTTGGAGAACTTGTATTAAAGGAAGAAGAGAACAATAAAGAGGAGGACATAACTTGGCATGACAAATGAAAGAAAATTCACTAATCATCTTGAAGATTCCTAAGAAGCACAAGTATAAGGATATATTAAAGTGCAATTTAAGCTACAAGCTTTCATCCCTACATTTCACCCAATTTCTTCTCTTTATCTCTCCTTAGTTGATTGAGGTAGGAAACATGTAGTCAGCAGTGGAAGAAAGTTCAGGAAAACACAAGTCCCAAATAGTGCTATAGGTTTTCAGGAGGTTAAAGAGGAAGCTGATCAGTCATGAGTGCATTGCTTTGTGATGCTAGATAAGTTTGGTGGTGCATGAGATGCGCAAGGCGATGCAATATGTTATTTGTAAAAATGAAAAATGCACAACAGACAGCTCCAGAGAGAAACGCGTGTTTTATCATAAGAACTGGGAAGCAACAGATAAAGTTTCAATACTATCTACATTAAATCCGCTAGCAAAGGCGAGGAGCCAGATCCGAAGTTTCAAAGCTCCTTTACACCATTTTAATTATTGTTTCCTCGCCTTATTAGGTCCTCTAGATGTGGAAGGTCCTCCAAAAGCCAATATTCATATTCCACTGGATCCGAAAGGAGCGAATCTAGTGGCGAAACGTTTCGTCTGCAAGAAGAGGCATGTTGGTGGCAAGGAGCCAAGAATCACAGTAGGTAAAAACATGGTGACCCTTTTTTAAGACAAATGACCTAAAACTAAATTTCAGCAACTGGTTCTTCCAAACAAGAGAAGTACTAAACTGAACAAGATGGATTGCTCAGATGAGGATCTTAGCATTATCATAGTGGATAGTTGATTTCAGAAGCCGCTGCTTTTTGTTAGATGACTTGAGAACTATGTACAATGGGGAACAAAGAACGGAGGTCAGGAGTCACTTCATGTTTCTGAAACTCCTGCAATTGATTTACAAAACAATGCAATTTTCAGAAAGCGTCCCACCAAATAGTAGACTCAAGGTAGACACCAAGTCTGTTGAGAAAAACATTCAGACTCAAGATCATTGAGAGAAAAGGTGTTCTGCCATCTTCGATTATTATTCAACCTAATCAACGAGGCATAGGAAGTTGTGCAGAGCCTCTTTGACGAAATGGAGCTTAGTATCGTCCAACCAGAGGGAGAATGTTTAAGCATGGTGTCCCAAAGTGTATTCCAGGAAAAAGTTTTTGGAAAAGTAACTAAAAATTTTAAAATTTGAAATCAGCATCAAGGGCTCATGGTCCTAAGAGGCTTCCCTAATAGAGTCTGACATTACATTAGGTAGGTGTCTATTCTGTTGACTTCATGACTTCTTGTATCATGTATCTAAAAAACAATGCAGTACCCTCGAGGTCAAAACAATAGACTCTGATGTTCCGAATGACATACTGACATCCATTTGTATCTCCATTAACCATTTCCAATTCCTATGTTCATGAACCTGGGAGACTGGAGAGCAAAGCTTTCTCCTAGTTATAAGTGTAAGTTGATCCCTTCTGAGGTGAAGTAGACCTGCTTCGTTCTTCCTTGTCAAGATATAAGACCCAACTACACTTCTACAGCATTATTTACAAGCTATTGGATGATGACATCATAATCTTGCAGCTGCATGGATCTTCTAACAACACCCAGGAAATCAAGGCCTACACAGAAATGATTTGCTTCATATTAC
Source organism: Corrigiola litoralis (assembly GCA_901111285.1). Lineage (NCBI taxonomy): Eukaryota > Viridiplantae > Streptophyta > Magnoliopsida > Caryophyllales > Caryophyllaceae > Corrigiola > Corrigiola litoralis. Next base: position 8,345 of record CAAKMY010047235.1, on the reverse strand, counting down.
CAAATAAATTATCCTTTCTTGGCATATAACTACTCCCCCCCCCCCCCCCCCNNAAAAAAAAAAAAAAAAGTTCTCCCACAAGCAAGGTTTAATGTAAACTGCAGGTGAGAGACCTATGTTTGGTAGGCTGATTCCTTTCCAGGAGACAAATAAACACTTCTATGAAACTTCTGGTACATAGATTGACATCAATGCATGTGCCACATAATGACGTGAATATGATAATACAGATAGTACAAGGAGAAATACCAAGTTTTGCATAGTAGTCAGATAAGTAATAACCATACAAGTTGTATGTACAACAAAGGGCAGAGCATGTAAGTTCACACATAAAAAGCAAAAAAAAAGCTAATTTCAGATATCAAAAATAAAAACAGGCGCCTTTACTGCTCATTTCAAAGAAAATAAATGTTGCCATTATTTTAGCAGTTTTGTTAGGCAATCATCTGGCAGCATCCTTGATCCCTCACAATTTATGTACAATTTTTTTGCAGATTTTAGTAAGAATTCTAGACTTTTTCCGGTGATAATAAGAGTTGTTTCATTGATTGGGTCGGGTATAACTTCATGTATATTACTCATTAAAAACGTTGCTTCTGAATCGCTATTTATGGAGGAAGGACAATCATCGAGAGCGAATTATGATAATGTTGATATCAGTATATTCATATTGGTGAAGGCGAAGCTGAACATGATTAACAATGGCGAGTGTTCGTGTTCGTTTTTCAGTTTTCGACTCATTATTCTTGTTGTCCCTCTATGGGTTTCGTTTATTTCCTTTTAGATTGCTTCACAAAGTTTTTGTAATTGCTTTGTCCATCTTCAATTTGCCATTTAGACTTGGGCATGCTTGCTACGAGTTAATTATTTGCGGATTTTTACACGCTTCCAAAAGAGTAGCAGAGCATAATTAGGAGAACGAATTGCTCATTCTTCAATCCAAATTCCTCTCAACAACGTGTTATATAGTTATCGGATTGTTTGTATGTACATAAGAGGGTATTATTTGATAACTAATTAACATTTATCCTCTTTTTGTTTTTTGTTTTTTTGTCTATCTTTAACCCACGTTTTCCTCTCCAATTTTTCTCCAAAAAAACCGCTCCATCACTTCGTTCTACTCCTAATTCTCACTCAAAATTATCGCCAATATCAATGTTCTGGCAATTGGGATCACCATCACCATAATTCGCTCTTGCTGATTGCCCTTCTCCCATTAAACAACGTTTTCAATGCGTGACATGCACGAACATATGCCCGAACCGAATCAATGAAAAACTCCTATATCATCACCGAAAAAAATCTGCAATTCTTATTGTAAAATCTGCAAAAGAATCGTACAGAAGTTGTGAGGGATGAAGGATGCTGCCAGATTTTTTTGTGTGGTTGAAACGTTACTTTCAAATTTTGTTTTTGCGTGAATTATGGATAACTACCTAACAAAACTGCTAGAATAATAGTAGCAGCATTTAATTTTATTTGAAAAAAGCAAAAAAGGCGCCTGTTTTTATTTTTTAATTTCTAAAATTAGCTTTTTTTACTTTACATGCTCTGCCTTTTGTTGTAAATACAACTTGTTGTATGGTTGCGTTATATAGTTATCGGATTGTAAATAAGTCAAGCCTTTGACAGACTAAGAGAGTTTAGCTCAAGACAGATTTCACTCAAAGAAACTATCCAAATTATACCTAATGGCTTATGCTATCAAAAAATGGAAGTCAAGAAGTTATTTTCCCTTCTTCTAACTTAAGCAGATAACTATATCCACTATGCCAGGGGAGGAATCCTAAGAAACAGTATCACATACTTTACTATCTCAAGAGCTGAACAGAAATGGGAAATGCCGATAAAGAAAAACAATGGCAAGAGACAAATTAGCCACGTGAAGCGAAAGTACCATAGCAAGTTATGCAAAGTAAAACATAGTCTTTATTTTGTATCAACTAGAAGGGATATTCACATGATTCAAAACCCAACTAAATTTACCTTCTCTTCTCCTAAAGGATCAACCTCACCAGTCAAAGCAATTCGAGCCGGAAGCTGTAGCACCAAATTAGAAAATTATAATAAACTAGTAAGATTCGTTAACAATAGCACACAAACCTACATAATCATTTAAGAAATCAGCCAATCAAAATATTCAATTAGCAATTTAAGACCAACCCTTTTCACAGTTTTGAGTAAGATTGCAAGTGGCCCAGGGTGAGGGCTCGCAACAGCCAATGAAGCACGCTCATCTATGACAGTATTCTGCATCCAGAGAAAGGAGGGAAAGATAAGGGTTTAGTACTTTAGCTCATAAAATTCCAGATTCCTACCGAAAGCAAACAATTGCTGCAAACTTTTTGAAAAAAGTAGTTTCATATCACTATGTATATGGTATGTCAGTAGAATGAACAGACAGAAACTGATAAATTAGAAACAGGAACTACTATCATCATAAAAAAGAATGAATGGGAACTAATAGATGATATATACAATAATGTTTAGAGAACCTAACACCAAGAAAACCCAGTCACACTATTTTCTGCAACTGTCACCACAGCACCAATTACATAATCAAAAGGGGTCCTTCACATAAAAGTTTTAAAAAGTCTAGCTTCTTCAGCTACATAGAGATTTTAATTGGTGTAAAAAAAATGAAAAAAAATCAGGAAAAAGAACACATAGGTGAGTTCACATATTGAAGTTAAACTATCTTTTATCACAGTGCAATAAAGGCATTCTGTAACTTATTCTAGAAAGCGTTCTTTTTTAGGAGTTACTTCTGCTATCAATTAGAAACCAAAAATTTTCTCCTACACAAAGGGGTAAGGATTATATTCTAGCATTTGATATTAAGGAAGGTTATATAGGCTTGAGTATAAAGTCTTGAGGAAACAGTGACAACACAATATATAAATAAATAGAAAACAATAACCGCCAAGTATGCTTGATTTATAAAGTAAACTGTGAAGAAAGGACTCCGGTTCATAAATAATTGAGATATTTGAAACTCGACAAGAAAATATCACTTATGAAATACTTTTATAGATTTGACGATATCGTCGCTTATAGAAAAAGCAAGTGAAACAAAAAAAAGTAGATGAGCTCTCCAATGATTCCAGAACTTTTCTTCCTTCCAGTGGCAATATAAATATAGCAGGTTAGCCCCCTCATCCCCTTACAAAAACATGCTTCTATTCTTTCCTTAGTTTATACTTCATACATAATAATATGGTAATTCTTGCACAAAAATTAACTTAATTGAAAATATGAGTAAGCTAGGAAAAAGATTTGTATATAAGTATCCATATTTGACCACTCAAATAACAAACTCATCTCAGTTCTCAACAAAAGCAAAAATTTAAGAGGAGATAGTACACACTAAATCGAACTGTTGGAATCAATTAGATTTCTACTTGGTGTTGGGTACGATAACTGACAAGTCAGTCCTTGAGCCTCTTCAAGTTTGCCATAGGAGCTATATTGCAGCACCCATGATATGCTATAAAATCAAGTCTAATCATAATGTATATAGTTCATAGTAGTTCATAATGTTATTGACTCGCGATTCACAGGGAAAGTAAATAGTCCTTCCCCCCTACACCCTCCCCATCTCCAAATGCTTAGGTGGTTTAGCAACCAAAGTCTGCACCATCCAGTTCAATCGGTTACCCTTTACCAACCATCTTAGACTGCATACTAGTGATCCTTGAGTGATAAATCCATCTACACCCCAACGATTTATACTTGCATCACATGGGCCAATTTGCTCTACCAACAAGTATATATCAAACTAACCCTCTTCAATCTAAAACATCACAAGCTATCGTACATGACCTGTGGACAATAAGTCGACAACTCAACAAAACCCACTCCCCAACAAATAGTCTTGGGAGAGACGTCTTTCTTATCATTAAAGTAGATGGAGTCATGCTAGCACAACAAAGGGATATTATCTCTAATTTGACTTGGGTTTGCACGAAGCTTGGTTGTTTTAACTTGGAGGGAGCTCGACTACTTTTATCGATCTTTTCTAAGAATTTCTGATATTCAAATTACATCAATGCACAAAATGCAAATGTTTAAACAACAATATATAATGATCATGAACATGAACAACAATACTGCAAGCAAATGAATAACAAGAAAATATACCACATTATGTAAGTCCTTTTCCGGAACCCAAATATAAGGCTTCCCTTTCCTGACCCAATACTTGACTTTTGAAGTATGTATATCCTGCTTGCTAAAACAAAGTAAGTGGGCAACATCATAAATCACATAAAATAACCACAAATTATTAAAAAAGAGCGTATACTCTTATCATGAAAGTAGACGAGCTCCTTCCTCCTTGCAAGCTAAATCAAGCCAAGCTTCTTCGAGCCCAAATCAAATGAGATATATTTATCTCTTTATTGGGTCCGCATGGCTCCGTCTACTTTAATAACTATTATCATAAAAGTAGACGGTCTCTCCCAAAACTTTCCGTAAAATAACAACTTTTCTACTTTTCTACACACATTTATTCAAAAAACACAAATGGGTATTTAAAAAGACAGAATCTTTGACGAATAGGTGTAATTTACCTTCCTTTAGAATCAGCTTTTATGGTGTTTAGATTACCTTGCCAGTTGGATGCCAAAATGTTCTGAAAAAGTGGTTAAAAATGCAACGATGAGAGCTAGTGATAAACTTTTACAATTACATGAAAAATTCAATATGAGAGAGAGAATTGGACCTTGCATTTTTCAGCAATACTTAAGACTTTTGCTCTGTTGCCCTTCATCAGTACTCTGTTATTTTGGTGTTGCGCTGAAGGTGTTTGACGAAATTACTGAGTGAGAGTGCGTAGTCTAGACTTTGAAGCGGGAAAATGTTGTGCTCAGTGTTCTAGTACAGACTGAAGAGAACAGTCTTGCTGATGTCAATTTGCTCTTTTTTTTTTTTTTTTTTTTGGGTGGTCTTAAAGAGGGCTTAGCCACCCGAGACTCCGATACAGTAGGCAAATTATTATTAGGTACATATAAGAATACCTACTCTTTTTTTTTTTTTTTTGTGCAAAAGAGGGCCAAGCCCAAAGGAAAACGAAGAAAATTAAGTACAAATAAAACGAGGTCTTGAAACCCCAGCAAGGTCTTCATTCAGGATGGTTGCAAGCTCCCTTGAAGGAGATTCAATTACTAGCATCTTCATGTCTTGAACAACGCCGCAGTTGGCCAACCAATCCGCTGCAACGTTGGCCTCCCTGTAGGTATGCTGGACATCCACACTCCATTCTTCATGTTGCACTAGCTGCCTGCATTGAGATATAACATGTTGATTCGCACTGTGATTAACAATATCACCTCACATGAGGTCTACACATCCTGCATTATCAAGGTACACCAGCAACTTTCGAATTCCAATCTCCCAAGCAAGATTCAAGCCTTTCAGCAAAGCTAACAACTCAGCCCTCGTTGATGTACATACTCCGAAGTTGGATTGAAATCCTGAAATGAACCTCCCCATAAAATCTAGAATCAAACCACCTCCTCCCGCCAAGTCTGGGTTACCTTTGGTTGTACCATCGGTATTTAAGCATACCCCCCATGAGGGGGATGAGACCACCTGATGAAGACCTTAGTTTGTACCCTTGCATTCTGGAGCAGCTTGTCCTTGAGTAAAGCCTCCTTTTGCTCTATAAACTTGCGTCTAAGAAACATAGATGTGTCTTGAGGTACCTCATTTGGTCTATCGAAGACCTCACAGTTTCTCCACTTCCAAATCCACCACAAAGTAATCGCGAACATGACATGTCATGTATCAACAGGCTCGATAGAAGCCTTTGCGAGCTTCTCAACCATCCAATCTTGAAGAGAACTCATGAAAAAATTATTAAAACGAGGGATTCCTCCCAACCTAAGCCAAACTTGTTTGGCTTTAGGGCAATCTCTAAGCAGGTGCAGTAATGACTCTTCTTGTGCTTGACATCTTCCACGGCTTGGATCATCACTCAACCCTCTCTTGACTCTACTAGTGTTACACATTACACGCTCATGAAGTACCAACCAGAGGAAGAATTTCACTCAATGTTGCACCTCCAAACTCCAAACGAACTCCCATTTTGTATCGATATCACCATCTTGATCTTGACGAATTAAACCTAAGGCTGACTTAATGGAAAACTACCTGAGGAAGAGCATATCTTATATACTGAATCTTGTGCTTCTTGATCAGCCAGTAGATCAATCGAAGAGATGTGCTTAAGAATGTTTTCAGGCAAAAGGTGCGAGAACAAATCCAACTTCCAGCCATGAGAATCATCCCACATCTCTTCACCAGTGCACCCAGCCAACTGTTGTGGAATCTCATCCAGCACCAACTCCGAGAGCCTTTCTTTAACTACCCAGCTATGATCCCAGAAGAGGGTTCCCTTACCATTCGACACATCTGAACGAATACCTCTGTTGATAAGCTTGCAATTTTCTACAATTCCAGCCCAGGCATTTGACATATTGTGAGAAGGGGTGAACATGTCTACATCACACCTTTCTGAACAGTATTTAGCGCAAACCACTCTAGACCATAAGGAAGAGGGTTCAGCTAACAATCGAAACCCAAGCTTTCACAAAAAGCTGAATTAACTTGTCTAGAAGAGCGTAGTCCTAAACCACCACAGTCTTTGGGACGTTGAATAGTTTCCCAAGAAATTAAGTGTATCTTCCTCTTGGTATCAGACCCTTCCCATAAGAATCGCCTTGTCTTTCGATCTAGATCATCGCAAATTGCTCTTGGAATCTTTGCGGTTTGCATAGATTAATTGGCCATGCTAGAAAGAGTAGACTGGGCTAGGGTTGCTTGACCATCCAATGACAGAACCTTTGTCTTCCATCCTGAGAGATGCCTATCAATCTTTTCACTCAGATGGCTGAAAGTGGCCCTAGTTACATGGCCATTAATTGTAGGCATCCCAAGATATGTACCTAGGTCTTCTGTGGCCTCAATTCCAAGCGCAGAACTAACTTCATCCTTAGCAGAGACCTCCATGTTAGAGGAGAAAATAACCCTTGACTTAGGTAGACTCACCTTCTCACCTGAAGCCATGCAAAATTTATCAAGACACTCACGGATAATACTTGCTTGAGAGGCGGAAGCTTCAGCAAACAACACAAGATCGTCTGCAAAGAACAAATTAGACAGGAGGGGACCTCGTCTACTAGCCCGAGTTGGTTTCCAATCTCCTTGCAAAATAGATTCTTCAATAATCTGATGGAGGCGTTCCAAGCAAAGAACAAACAAATACGAAGATAATGGATCTCCTTGGCGTACTCCTTTGGAAGGCGTGAATGATTCTGTGGCTTCCCCATTCCACAAAATATGGTTAAGTGATATCCCAAGATTCCCATGCCGTCCCTTTCCGCTCCGAAGAGGAAGGTTTGGATCTTTATGAGAATACCTACTCTCAAGTTTAACTTTGGGTGTTTTTATGTATTTTTAATATTTTTTTATCAAAAAATAAATGAAAGCACACACAAATATATTCGAGAGTACATACTCTCAAGTGTATGTAATAGATATTGTCGAGAGTGTATTGACTATTGAGAGAGACCAAGGGTGCTATGTCAGAAATTTTGGAATGGATTGCTATAAAAAAAATAAATAAATTTGTCCAAATAAACCTTAAATAATTTTTTTAAAGGGACCATTTGGCAAATTTCGACCACTTAGCTGAGTATTCTATCAATAATTGCTAATTTCACCTCCACCCCTACAATCTTTCTGAGAAATGATAGGCCCAGAGCCGCATCTGGATGAATTATTCTTCGAGCGGTACTATAGTGCAAAAAGATGGGATACAAATTTGTATATGTACGGTATATTTAATTGACTACTAGTACAATATACTGACAACCACCCCTCCCCCCATCCTCCTTAACAACCAACCGTCTTCCCACCACCACCCTTCGACGAGCCCACCTACCCCCTTCAACGCACCTTCCTGGCCACCACCTCATTGGACCTATCCTTTCCTCGTCGGAACAACGCCGACGTTTAATTTGACCCATTCTTGACGGGGCCTTCAGGTTAATAAATACCCAAATAGGTTAAGCTCATCTCCACTTTACACTCGGAGGTGTTAGGGGTTTAGTTTGTTTAGGATCGGCGGTGAAGCCGACGGAGTGAGGACGGAGTTAGGGTTTAGGTGAAACAACCCGACCTTGCGGAGGGTCGAATCCTTAGTGCTTGACATGAGTCAAACACCGATTGACGCTCAAAGTTCAACATTTAACAATATGAATAACACATTTTAACAGCGGAAGACCTAAAATATATATCCAAATACTACAAAGTTCTAAACTTTCAAAACCAGTTTACAATCT
>CAAKMY010047233.1:0-15420 GCA_901111285.1 Corrigiola litoralis | reverse complement strand
TAAGCTAACTATAGTTAGATGATCTAATGGGTTTGATTAAATCTTATAAATGGATGGCTGATATTTAATTTCTTATGTTAATTGTCGACAATTATAATAGTTGCCAACCATTCTAAATGCATTGATCTTTTTAATAAGGGTATGTTCTCTTCAACTTATTTTCACTTATCTTATCTTATCTTATCTTATCTGAATTTTCCTTATTTTTTCTGATTGTTTCTTAACTTTTCTTATTTTTGCTTATTTTTCAAAACTTTACTTATTTTTACTTATTTTTTTTAACTTTACTTATTTTTACTTATTTTTCCTGATTCATGTTGATTTGATAGCTCAATTTTACTTATTTTTACTTATTTTCATGAACTTTTCTTATTTTTGCTTATTTTTCTGAACTTTACTTGTTTTATCTGAACTTTTCTTATTTCTTCTGTAATTATCTTATTTTTCCTGAAAATAAGTAGAGTTAAGTTGAGGAGAACAGGCCCTAAGGGGGTACTATATGTCATGGTAATTTGGATTCTATTTTGGTTTAAAGGCGGTTTGTATTCAAATTATTAAAATTATGTTGATCATAGAAATGAAAATAAGATATGAACTCTTAAGAATAATCAAATACAGTGTCGGAAAAAAATATAGAAAAGCGATTGACTAAATTAGAGGTGGAAAGGGAAAAGGAATAAGGAAACCCGGAAAAGAGAGCAATCAAATACAGTATCACAAACCGCAACCGTTTATTTAACTCATGGTCGTGCTTATTTAGCGATTGAGTGCTAAATTTATTTAACTACTGGTCGTGGTAATTTGAGTACTAGTGTTATCGTTTTCTATCGTGTTACTTCCGTTTATTTACGCTGAATTAAATTTACGGTAGTTGTCTAGGTTGTTTGATAGTTAGGGCTAATCTATAGCGGTCGCTCAGATTAAATAGGCTTAAGAAATAACTGGAATTATTATTCAACGATGGAGGTATGACGCATAACTAAAGATGAATTGTTTCAAGGATCAACTGAGACTTGTTAGTGGATATCTGTTAATCTAGATAACCCAAAATTTGTTTCTATCGTATTTACACATTATTTCTTATTATCGCAATAAACTTTAGTTGATACCAAACACTCTTAAACCCCTCATTCGATTACTTGATACGATAAACATACAATACATTAATACTAATTCCCTATGAATTCGATACCATACTTCCCTAATTATATTAAATAGAGTAGAGTTTTAGGATGAAGATTGACAAACATGGCAAGCTTATTCAAGTAAGCCAGCCAATAATTAACTCTATGCTTAACTTGAGTAATGCCTCTCCAAATCACATTAGGCCATTCCTTTCTAGGGTAGTCTTCCCTAACAAAACTCATAGGCTTTCCCAGTATTAAACTTGCCAGCAACAAACTAGCCCCTAAGAAACTCCAAAACAACAACAGAGCCAACTTTGCCAACCTGCTCATCTCTCAAATGTAAGAACCCTCTCCAAATATATGAGTCAGTTCCTCTAGTTTGAGTAGACAATTCAAACGTTACCCCTCTAAAATATGTACAAGTTGATACATTCAACTAGGGGGTATTATAAAATTATAGGTTACATATTCATTATGTTGTATTTTCTAGGCACAACCTCATTTCAGTCTTTGCCACTAGAAATGTACTCTTGCCTGATGCAAATCTGCAGAGGTGTACCTTCCATCTTGTCAGTGTCAGAAAATGTAGGTTTTGTGAAGCTGCCTCTGAACATAGAGATCACATCTTTTTCAATTGTCAATTCTCTAACACTTTATGGTCTGATATCCTCCATTGCTGCCATTTAAAAGAGAGCCAAATTGGATCAAGCATTGCATTAAAGGTATATATGAGGTATGGACAGAACGCAATAATAGAGCTTTCTCTGAGAAGTCTAGATAAACTAGCCAAATTGTCCGCTGTATCAAACAGTTTGTAAGCACAAGAGGAGATAATTAGGATGACACAAATCCATTTACTCTAACCCTTATCTAGCTCTCATTGTAAAAAGAGAACATAAGAGGCACTATTTGGCTACAAAAGCTAGCCAAATTTACCCCTCCTCACTATCTAGTTGCTCCCCGTTGTGTCTCTCCATTTAAGTAATTTGGTTGACACAAATTTGACACAGGAAATTAATCCGACCAGCTTCAGCTTGAGGATTCCTAACCATTTACACTTGACACGACACGATATGTTTGCCAACTCTACTCAGCCCCCCTACACCCCAACCCGTACCTACTAGAACCTTGTGCATGGTTAACACCTACCATCTCCTTCGTCTATCTTCCCCCGTTTTGTGTATCGATTGAAGTAATTGAGTTGACACAAATCCAGCAAAAAATAAATTAAATCGATAAGAATCGAATTAAGTGTTTACTAACCCAGTTTGTATAACACGACATGGTACCCACGACACGACACGATTCCTTTACTAGCTCCACCTCCAACCCCCTTAAAACCCTACCTACTAGAACCTTGGATTGGTTAACACTTCCCTCTCTTCTGTCTAGTTGCCCCTTGTTATGTTCTTCTATTAAGTAATTGGGGTTACATAATTAAATTCGACACAAAAATTAATTCAATCAGCTTCAACTTGAGGATTCCTAACAATTTATACTTGACACGACATGAAACCGATACGACATGATCCATTTGCCAACTCTACTCACCCCCCCCCCCAAAAAAAAAAGATCTATTGTAACACTCCAAACCCTTGTAGGTTGGTCAATGTCACCGACCCCATTGTACCAACACAGGTCTTTGAGGTACACTTTGTCCTCACTTGTGCACATCCTGAGAAACTTCCCAGGAGGTCACCCATCCTTGTACTACTCCCAGCCAAACACGCTTAACTGCAGAGTTTCTAAGTAAATGGGCTCCCTGAAAAGAAGATGCATCTTGTTGGTATGAGTAGTACTATCAATCCTCTTAATCACTTGTCAATTCTATATCACAAGTATGGGGTATCACACCTACAAACTAGAGCCTTGTGCTTGGTTAACACTTCCTCTTTCTTCTGTCTATCGGCCATCCTTATGTCTCTCCATTTAAATAATTGAGTCAACACAACACAAAAAAATTAAATCGATAAGAATCGAATAAAGTGTTTACTAACCCAGTTATACTTGACACGACATAGTACCATCACGACACGATCCCTTTGTCAGCTCCACCTCCAACCCCCTTAAGACCATATCTATTAGAACCTTGTGCTTTTTCAACATTCCCTTTCCCCCTGTCTAGTTGTCTCCCGTTATGTCTCTTCATTTAAGTACTTGTATTGACACAAATCCGACACATAAATTAAATCAATCCGATTGAGATTGAGTGTTTCCTAAGCATTTAAACTTGGCACGACATGAAACCGACACGACACAATCCGTTCCCAGCTCTAAAACCCTACCTACCAGAACCTCGTGCTTGGTTTAACCTTTCCCCTCCCCTCTGTCTTGTTGCCACCCATTCTATCTCTTCATTCAAGTAATCAGGTCGATACAAATCCGACACATATATTAAATCGATCACACTTAGGTTGAGGATTCCTAACCCGTTCATACTTAACACGACACAGTCCCTTTGTCAGCTCCACCACTAACCCCCCCCCCCCCCCCTAAAACCCTACCTACTAGAACCTTGTACTTGGTTAACACTTCCCCTCCCTTGTGTCATCCTGCCCCTCGTTCTGTCTTCATTTAAGCAATTGAGTCGACACAAATCCAACATAGAAATCAAATCAATCCGACACTTTCCCTCCCTTTTGTCTTCCTGCCTCTGGTTGATCTCTCCACTTAAGCAATTGAGTCGACACAAAACCGACACATAAATCAAATCAACCCGATTCATATCAAGTATTTCCTAATCATTTAACACGACATGAAACCAACACGACACGATCCGTTGGCGAGCTTAAACCCCCCAACCCCCATAAAACCCTACTCTTGTGTCTTCCTGCCCCCTTTGTGTCTCTCCATGCTCAACTGCCTGGAGACACAGAAGAGCACAACTACAACACACACTTCAACTATCTCACTTACTTTCTTCAAACCTCGCCAAGTACTACTCAACTCCAAACAAACAACAACAAATATGACACCAAAAAACCCCATTTCAACCACCCCTGAAAACACTGTTCTTTTTCACCAGTCCATTTTTCAGGTTCTTCACAAAAATGGGTTCTCTAAGTCTGCTAAGTATTTCCAAAAAGAAGCCAATCTTGAGGTCTTTTTTTTAGCTTTTTTGCTGCTTTCTTTGTTGATTTTTGTTGTAAAGTTTTGATCTTTACTATTGCATTTTTGGCGGGCAGTTTGTAGAAATGTGGTGTTTTGTGTATATGTATTTTAGCTAGGAATTATAGATGTGTTGAGGTCTTTTTCTGAACTTTCTTTGTTTTTGTTGTAAAGTTTTGATCTTTATAGTTTTTTTTTGGTGGGTAGTGTGTAGAAATGTGTAGACATGATAGTCCTGGGTGTATTTGAGCTTGAGTTATAGATGTATTTGAGCTTCTTTGTTGGTTTTTATTGTAAAGTTTTGATCTTTGCTGTTGGCTTTTTGGTGGGTAGTCTGTGGAAATGTGGTATTTTGTGTATATGTATTGATTCATGTGTTATGCATATGTTTTTGAGCTTTGAATTGTAGATGTATTTGAGCTTCTTTGTTGATTTTTGTTGTAAAATTATGATCTTGGTTGTTTTTTTGGTGGGCAGTTTGTAGAAATGTGGTTTGTTATGTGTATGTATTGATGCTTGTGTTATTTTTACTGAGGGTTTATCATTGAGTTTCTGTTCATGGGTGTATTGAGAAACGTTGTTTCTTTAACTTTTTAAGCTGCTTTGTTGATTTATGTTGTTAAGTGTTGATCTTTACAAATTTGCTACTCGATGCATATGTTATGTAGACTTGGATGATACTCCTAGGTGTGTTTTAGCTACTTTAGTTCTTAGGTGTATTGAACATTGGGACATTGGGTCATAGGTGAACTGGGGTTAAGCTGTTGGGTGTTTAGCATTTTCAGTTGTCGGCTTTCTGGTGTTTGGAAGTTATGATATCTCTTTCCTTGTTAACATGAATAATTTTGTGTTCAAGCTTCAATATTTGCTCTCAAGTTTTGATCTGCTTTAGTAGTTTTGTTGTCATGTTTTGTTGTTCTTAGGTGGACAATGTGTAAAACTGTAGTTTGTTTTACGTTTATACTGGTGCATATGTTAAATGATACGCTTGGATGTATTTGAGCTTTGATGTGAGAGGTCTATAATGCATTTGAGCTCAGGTTCATGGGTTTTCTAAGGTTGTGCTCTTAGGTGTTTTGAGCAGTGGATTATAGGTGTCGGAGCTTAAGCTGTTAGCTCTGTAGCATTTTCAGGTTTTGTCTTTGCTGTGTTTGGATCATGTGTCATCTTATTCATGAAAAATGTTGTTTTGTTTTCGGGCAATGGGTGAAACTGTACCTTGTATGAATTTTGATGCATGTCTTATATAACTTTGATAAAATCCTAGGTGTGTGTGAGCTTTAAATAATAGGTTAATCTGAGCTTCCGGTTAGGGGTTTGTCATGGTTTAGCTCTTAGGTGTGTTGAGCATTGAGTCATAGGTGTGCTGAGCATTGAGTCATAGGTGTGCTGAGCTTAAGCTGTTGGCTGTTTAGCGTTTTGGTGTTTGGGAGTTATGAAATTTCTTTTCTTGTTAATATGACGAATTTTGTGTCCAAGCGTTTTTTTTTGGGTGGGCAATGTGCAAAACTTTAGTTGGGATATCTAGTCTAGTGATCATTGATGAATATGTAGTTCAGTGTAGATGATTCATTGAGAGGCTTGCGTTGAGCTTTAGATCTTGGGTGTACTGAACATCAGTGGCAGCTCCTTAAGGTTTCCAGGTTTCAGCTTTGACATGTTTGGAACATGTTGTCAAGTTTTTAATCTCTTTTTTTAGTGGGCGTTGTGCAAAACTTTAGTTGGGATATCTAGTGATCATTGATGAATATGCTATTCAACGTAGATGATTTTTAAGAACTGCATTGAGCTTTAGATCTTAGGTGTACTGAACATCAGTGTTAGTTCTTTCAGGTTTTTGGGTTTCAGCTTTGCCATTTTTTCAACATGTGATATTTCGTGTATGATTTATGCTGTCAAGTTTTTGATTTTATTTTTTGTGTCGGCGATGTGCATAACTTTAGCTAGGATATAGAACAATCGTTGATGGATATGTTGATTAACTTAAGTTGATTCTTTAATAAGAGTGTATTGAGCTTTAGTTCTTAGGTGTACTGAACATCAGGTGTTATCTCTGTAAGGTTTTCGGGTTTTAGCTTTGCCGTGTTTGGAACAGGTGATATTTTATGTTGGCAAGTCTTAGTCTTTTCTGGTGAGCAATGTGCATAACTTTAGTACTTTAGTAGGGATTGATCATTAGTATTAAGTGGATACTTTTAAGTCACGAAGGTGAAACTTGTAGCAGTATATGAACTTTGGCTTATAGGTGTCTCGAGCTACAGTTGATTGTTAGCTTGCTCATAGGTTAAGTATTAAGTTTCTACCATTTGCTCTTTAGTGTAATTGAGCTATGGATTTGGTTCATTGTTGATAATGGATGGTGATTTTTCGAAAATATTTGTTGGTTAATATTGGAAAGGGAATGGAGAAATGTAGATCAGGGTTTTAAGTTTTCTGTTCATGACTTGTATTTCTCTATTGCATTGTGAATAGGAGATGTAGAAATTGATTGAAGTGCTATACAATTGTATTTCTGCATGTATTGTTTTTATGTGGAGAGTTGATGGCGTGTTGCATAACCCCAGCATTCAGAAACTTATGACGTATGACCAACCTAGGTGTCCAAATTTGTTGAACTGGAACAAAGAGAGTGTGGTTGTTCAAGGATTCTTGTCATTACTATTTACTAACGTTGAGTCATGATTCATGTCCTGTTTTGTTTCAATTTAAATTGAACTTCCAATAGCCTGGGCTCCTCCTGGATTTTTCTTTTCTCATGAAATGCAATTCAAATATGCCCTTCCCTGTAACTGGCCCATGTTGACTGCTTAACACTTAGTGATGACATGAATATGATCATTTTTGGGGGGGGGGGGGGGGGAGGCAAGTTAGAGTATGCTTCTCCATTATTGCCTCCAGTGTTGGTCAAACAACAACATTGGGGATCGATTGGCACACTCTGTGACCTTATAAGGCAGTCCATCAACTATAAGTTGTAACTAGACAATATATATGTTGCTCACTGTACTACTTATCATATGTATGATCTTTAATATGCCTAATATTGCAAACCCGAAATTGCACCACAGTATGTTTATCTTGTGCTATACACTAATTACTACGATCTGTTCTCGTTTTGTCCATTTTCTTTACATCTTGGGATATACCGTCTTTGTTAGTGATTGTAACTCCTAACTGACAACTTTTTCTATGTTGTGCAGAAAGACAGTTTGAAAAGTTGCTCGGTAGACTTGGAAGAAGTGTTTTACGAGTATCTTCAGACACGGTAGGTGAGAGTAACTTCTCTATTGAACGGTCTTTGTACATATAGTCATCATCTGTTTGGTTTGGACCCAGTGCTCAAGATTAGGCTTGAACAGGCTGTTTCCTAGACTACATATCATGAATTGACTAGAGAAAAGTAATGGTTTATTAAAAAAATAATTCTCAAGGAGCTGGGTTTGTTGGTGGGTTCAAGGGATTCTATGTGTGCTCCTGAATGGTTGTGCATTTTTTCAATTCTACAAGGCAAAACTTATCAGAAGTTGTTTGCTTGTTTTGGTGTTATTAGCTAAAAATCCCTTTCTTGCAAATTGATGTTGACAGTAGGCCCTTTGTTTGAACTTCTATTGCCTGCAGTAATTGTAATAAAGCTGTTGACAAAGCCATTAAGGAGAAAAGCACTCACCAAAAAGATTGCGGTGCTAGTAATGGTGAATTTATGGAGGCTGTGGAAGTAGTGAAGGAAAATGGACAATGTGACGGGAAGAAGTCTGAGATGATAATCGAAAATGAGTCTGTTGATGGTACTATTGTGAAGTCCAAGAAGAAAAAGAAAAACAAAAGTGCTAAAGATTCATCTGAGCAAGATAATGAAGATATTGAGAAGAAGAAGAAAAATGAGGATGGATCAGAATTCTTGAATAAGGAATTGCAAGAACAGTCTGAAGTGGCAACAAAAGCATCAGAAAAAGCTGATCTTGTTGAAAAGAAAGATAAGAAAGACAAGTCCAAGGACAAGAAGAAGAAACATAAGGATAATTCTGAACACTTGAATGAGAACGTACAAGAAAAAAAGTCTGAAGTGGTAGCAGTAGCATCAGAAAATGCTGATAACGTTGTTGAAGGGAAGAAAGAAAAAAAAAGGAAGTTTAAAACTAAGAAAATGGATGATGATACTTCAGTTCCTAATGATTCATCAATGGGATTAACTGATGGTGACGAAGAGAAAAAAGTTTCAAAGAAAAGAAAGAAAACCTCTTCGGAGGAAAATGGAAGCACTGTTGATGAAGCAATCGATGTTCCCAAGCGCAGGAAGACCAATATTTCTGATGAATCGAATGGATTGATCCAACCTCCCGAAACAGCTAATGGATATGTCAATGGTGTATTGGACGTAGATGGAGGAAACAAGTCTCAGGACAAAGCAAAGCTACGTTATGATTCATCTGAGGCAAGTCTTATAATCTTTGTGCATGTTTTCATCATTTGTCTTTCCAATCTGAGTATTCCTGCTCCTATTTTGCTATATACCTTTGTTGTACTTGGAGAACAATGCTGGCATATTGCTTAACTCTCATGTCACATAGGAATTTGGGGTTGAATACTTGTGTTTAATAGTAATGTGCTTTCAAGCTCATTTTATGTTGAGTGCGTGTCAACCAAGTAGATGATAGTAAAAACTTAAGTGGCAATTAAAATCTAAGCAGACTATTATTCAAAAAAAAAAAAAATCTAAGTAGGCTATAATGTTAGAAGATCCTATATTTGTGTTATGATCACAGAGGTGATTGTTTTTCAGTTTTACTTGTATATTTTGCCAGCTTCTGATATTTGTCAAAATTTTCACCTAAGTTGTGAATGAAAGAAAGGTTAAGAGAAAGGGAGAGGGGGGGGGGGGGGCTGACATGCTAACCTCTTCAAATTCTTTATGATTATATAACACTAGAAAATAATACTAGTACTTGCTTTGCAGCCAAGATCAGCGAATGCATTCCGGAGGGTGAAAGAGGAAGAGGTGAAGTTTGTAGATGACAGGCTCAAAGATAATTCCTACTGGGCAAAGGTGGGGTGATTATGTTCTCTTTTATATGGGCTCTATCTCTTATGGAGCCTTTGAAACAGAGGAGGAACAGATTCAGCAAACTATCTGTAGTGCATTAATGGCTGTTTTGTGTTGTCTGCAGGGTGGTGCAGATATAGGTTATGGCGCAAAGGCCCAGGAGGTTTTGGGGCAGGTTAGAGGAAGGTGAGTTCCTAACTGTTGAGTTTTTGTCTAGAATTACTGCGAGTTTTGGTTAGCACAACATGAAGAGGCATAGCGCTCTTCCATGACAAACAAGTTAAGAAAGATTTTGCTACACCTGACATACACCTAATAAGTGGTCGTTCTAGCTATAGCAGCAACGATTTCCAGTTCCTCTCCGCATAAAGTTCATACACTAGGTTCAAAAAGAGCTCTATAAAATCTTGAGTGGAATTTGAGACCATAGATCTATGTAGCATGGATTAATTATTTTACTAGGCCAACACTGTTAGAGCCAGCCAATCGATACTGAGCAGACAAAGAAACTCCATGCTTGATAAGCAGATTAGCATTGCCAGGCTTGTTAGAATTTGAGCTACAAAAAGCCTAAAACAATATATATGAAATGCAACCCACCTTCTTTTCAAATGTATGAAATTAATTAGTAATCACACATACTTCCTCTTTGTCAATAGATTTGCTCCATATTCCATTTTGGTGTATTTATCCTTTTTGCTCCATTTCTATTCTATGGTAAGTGTTTTCTTCTCAAATCACAACAATGCCATTGCTTTTCTCTATTCACCCCACCAAGTGCATAAAATGGCTCACCACCTACTCACCTAATCCTATATTAAGAACCCACCAGCCACTTAAACTTTGGTCCAAAAGCAAATGGAGGAAAATTGCTTGGACAGATGGAGTATCAAACTTGACCTTTTTTTGGGTGGGGGGACCTTATTTGCTTTCCCATCTCCTAAGTTTGCAACCTCTCAACTTCTTGCACAGCTCATCTTGAATTTTTTTTCCGTGGATTCGTCCAATTCAAATAGATTACAAAGCTTCTACACTGTCATATTGAGTAGTTTAGGACCACTTGTTGGAGTGGTTATGCCTTTAGTAATTGCTGAATGTCGTATGCACTTTCATCAGTATGGTATTTACTTTCTTGGAAGTCTGAGAACTCCTTATTCTGTGATATAAGTGTTGAATCTCTTTCTGTCATAGGGACTTTCGGCATGAGAAGACCAAGAAAAAGCGGGGAAGTTACAGAGGAGGGCAAATCGATTTGCAGTCTCATTCAGTTAAGTTTCAGTATGATGATGAAGAAGAATGACTTTTCTGCATAGACTGTTTGAGGAAGGCTGCTGAGCTTGTGTAACGGTGTCTTCAGTAAAATTTTGGTAGAATGCGTTGTTTTCTTCTCTTGGTCTCCCCTGTTGTGGATTTGCTGTATTATCTATTTTGGTTTTTTATTCTGTCCTACATCCAGTTCGATCAAAGTACACAAGTGGACATTTTCTTAGCTCCTATTTAAGCTGATATGAAAGAGATGTGGGTGAAGCCACTAGTGTGGTTGAGCAATGTTTTGGCATGATAAGTTTTGTGTAAGGACTGGAGATTGAATTCCAATCAAGAGCAGCAATTAGACAGCAAACTTGAATGTAATTGGCATGCATGGAGTGACGACTACTAGCTCTCACCATCTGCTAAATATAAGCTTAAAAATGACTAGGTACCATAAAAACAGGCTAGCTTATCTGGCCTTGGCCTTGAGATGGTTGGTGAGGAGAAAAACGACATCTATTAAGTTTGCAAAGGGTCGACTTGCTATCCGAAGCATGGTACTGTTCGTACTTGTTAGAGCTTGAACTTTTTTTGCATGTGTGCTCTTACAATAATGGAATGTTCGATAGATCTGGAAGTAGGAATTTTGGCATTGGATGTCCTGTACATGTTATTCATTCCAGGTCAACTGGTGAAGGGATCATTATTCATTGAATCATTGCTGCGGTTCCTTGCTACCCTGTTGAACCCAAATGAATAATCAACTGGTAGGTCCACTGTGCATGGTGGACTTCACTCAAAGAAACCTTGTTTAAATGTCAGTCTTCCTACTTCTATGTCAGATGTGAGCGACCCCATTACATTATCTGGATTATATATGGACGGACTTAAAAGAGAATAATCTGACATGATAATGATACGTATGTCTGAGGAATACGGAATTGGGAGTACACAGTTTTGGCGCTAGTGGAAGTCCAAGTTACTCATGAGTCATGTCATTTTGTGTTTAAAACAACCCTCTAATCCTCCATAACCACCCAGAAAAATGCATTCTTAATACTTCCAGTGCTGCGACTTGAAACTGTCACTATGTTTTGTTTACATATACTCTTGGTTTCTCTCCACTTGACTATCCAAAATATTTTACAAATTTCGGAACAGTTGAACTTCGATATCATAAGATACTAAGATGTCTCTTTCTGAGCTGTCCTTTCTTCTGAAGTTCTCTCATTATCTCAACCGACTAAACTTATTTATCAGTCGCTAAGTCCAATACATTACCTATTAGTTCCAACTTCCAAGCATGCCATTTTGCTTTACGCTAGCCTTGTCATTTCAGATAGTTATTGTTAATCGATGAACTAATTGTGGTATTGTTTAGTCCAACAGAAAGTTCGAGGAAAATGCATGTAATGAAGTTTTTGCTGAAGTGAAGTCACTGTGTTTCACTTTTGTTTGTTTTTGGCATGTTAACTTCAACTAGCACTATCATTTAATATTTTTATATTTAGTGCGGGGTGATTATGTAAATTGTCTTATTGTACTCCCTCTATCATTTACGAAGGTATATTGAACACAAATAATGATACAAATAATGATAATGAGTGCGTTAGGAGACGAGGTTAAAGTGAAGATGAACACTCTCACACTCTTTTCAGTTTTACATGCATATTAACTTGAAGTTATTATGTAGCATAGTAGAGCTAACATTAGACTACCATTCACTTAAAAACAACTAGTTGACTTATCTACTATGCGATTTGCATGTGCTTTTGTAAGGACCTAAATGTGGATGGACATAGATAAGTCATGCTATCATTTACAGCTCTAGAAATTTGGATGTCGGTCATGGTGGATTATGTATTAGATGAACCTAGAATGAAGTAGAACCCTATGGTTAATTGTCCCACGAAAAAAGAAGAAAAGTGTGTTAGACGAAGTAGACCTTTAAGTTGTGGCTTGGTAGGATCAAAGTTGAGACAGTAATGGACTCAACAACTTTTTTTTTTAATCAAAGCTCTACTATTTAGAATGAATTTTTGGTTTTGGGAGAGATTGATAAGCTTGCTCATTTTGGCTAAAGAATAAAATTGCCAAAGATAATGCTCTTCAAAGATCAAAGATTAAGCATAGACATAGGAATTCAGTATTCTATGTTCCTCTCTGTTTTGTCCGTAATATATGATTGCCTTAGTTACATATGTGAGAAGCATCTTCTCACATAGTCTTAGATGCATACATACATGCATGATTCTTAATCAAACTAGCTGGCGTAAGAGTACATTTGTTAAACATTTCATACGCCTTAATCTTGTATAGACTTTGTTCTGTATCGATTGTTGCCTTTAGTTCTTACGTTAGTGCATGGCTATTGGCTTTAAGAGAGAAACGTGATTGCTTTTAAACAGACTTAAGAGGATTAAGTAAGCTAAACTGCTAAAGGTCTTGTACATGGCATAGAATAATAGAATTACTTCGAGAATTTGCTAGTGCTAGCAGTTGATAAAGAATCAATTAGATACACAATTCACGTTGCTCTTAATGGGGTCACCCAACTGAAGTATAGTTGGTTTACTATATGATGCTCTTTTTCCCCAACAGACCAAACATTAGTATGTAACATTCATATATATCTATGCCATAGTTAGGAGAAACTTGCACTTCCTGAAGCAACAAAGAATAAAGTTCTTTGGCGGGCATAGTAAGGTAACTCAAAAGGCTCCAATCTCTTCCATCACTCAATCTCTTCTCCACATGTCTATCTCGTAATTGCTTATGTTTAATTAATTGGTTTCTAGTGATAAATTGACAATGATCTTAAACTGCTTTTGAGTTGCCTTCAGAATCAAGTGAGCTTTTAGCCCTTTATCTGCATTGCAAGGAGTTTCACGGATTGGCCCTTCATAACCTTTTGCGCGTTATGGCTTCTTTTTGCGGATTCTCAAGGCAAGACTATCTCTCTGTTTCTGTCCATCTCTATCTTTTTGTATGTTTGGGGGAAAGTGATCATTTACCAAGAATGTAATGTAAATGTTACTTTTCTTTTTGGGGTGAATTGGGATCTACTTATTAGAAATTTAGATGAATATGTGAAAGAACCTAGTCTACATGCATGGTTTATGAAAGAAAAAGTACATATATATAGATAGTCTTCAAGCATACTTGGATAAAGACTACCCGATTCTCACATTCTTATAGTTTATTTTTGTTATTAGAACAAAAAAGTACACAAAGTCTCAAATAAGAGTCGACTTCCCATATCAATTCTATCACATAATATATTAGTATGTCATATTGTCATCCAATAATATTATAGAGGATGAGTATGAGAATAGACCGTCTAAATAAGGTCAAACACAGATATTGTTCGGGAGAATATGAATCTAAGTTTTAAGGTTCAAATTTTATCAGTATGCCATGTAAATTATATAAATTTTGACATATATTTATGATCATCTTTATAGGTCGTAATTATGATGTCATAGTGAAATATTAGTTAGTGTAGTATATTAGTACTATAAGTGGTTATTTTGGTTGACATGAAGTCATACACGAATTGGAAAATCTCATGATTTGTAAATTTGAAAGGTTATTTGGTTGACATTTATTTAAACTTGAATCATGGCTATGTTTGGTAAAACTGACTGAAAATGTGACTGAAAACTGAAGAGGTACCTTAAAATTTAATAGGTGACTGAAATTTTAAGGTGACTGAAATTTTTAGATCCGGTACCTTACGTAGCTTATTATTTCAGGTGACTGAAATTCATTTCAGGTAGCATTACCAAACGACCTTAAAATTTAAGCTATATGAGATTTTGGTCGACAACCTAGTCAAATAAGGTGAATAAAATGCCTTACCAAACACACTCCATATACAGTAGACTAGGATTGGTATGTATCACAGTTTGCTAATTACCTTGAGTGTCGAGTCTTGGCTTTAGTTGGCTATATTTTTTTTTTTTTTTTTTTTTGCTATTTATAACTTACATACATCCAAAAACTTGAATTAGAGAGTAGAAAACTCCAAAACCATTATCAGTCTGTATAATCCCTACCTTTGTCAGTAGTAGTGTACAACGGAGGACAAACTTATTGATGATATCACGATAAGCTATTTATTTAATCACAACTAATATAATCCATGACCAAATGAGTTAGCTCCATGGCTACATGTGCATAGCTCATCAAAACCCCGCGCTAGACGGCAACCGACCACGCATCACATTAGTCACATTATATTACGTCGGAGGAGTACTCTTCTGCAACATTTATAACGACATGTTCACCACGTTGCGTGGGACGAGGGCTCGTGGCAGGGGATTAGAGGAATGTATGCAAGTTATCTAATACCAGTCTGTTACCAACAATATATGCAATTATCAATCTTTTCTTTATGCTCACTCATTCGGTGGCATTTTCTCTTTGGCTCTGGAATGAGCTGGCGTAACACTACTCGTTACTCGTCATGCCTTTATATTAATTTAATGCACAAAAAGAAAAAGAAAAAAGGAAAACCATATCAGCTCCATATATGTTGTTTTAATTTTTTTAGACAATATTTTGATCTCAAATTTCTCTTATAAGTAGTAATTAAAGATTATTAATATCATCAAAGAGTGGGGAATGTGTGATTCTTCATAGATATAAAATATGGTTTAAGAAAAGAACTAGCTTAAGTGGTTAGAACACACTTACCCCAATCAATCAGGTTGGAATTTGATTTTTATAAGTGACTTTAATTTGTGTACACATTTCAGACAAAAAAAAATATCACAAAATATAGCAAATGCTACAGATTATTAAATTAAAGGAAAATTATATAAATGGTGCCCCGAGGTTAGGCGTAATTCACACTTGGTGTCCTCACATTTTTGTATGACCTTTTTGGTG
>CAAKMY010047227.1:0-11803 GCA_901111285.1 Corrigiola litoralis | reverse complement strand
ATAAGTGGGATTATTTTTGTACATTTTGGTAATAAGGATTATTTTTGTTTGACCGCCCATAATTGGGATTATTTTTGTCAATTTTTCCTTTGCTAAATACTTTCAACGATTTAAGTGTCATGGTTATATTTTATCATTTTTGATGTATTTTCTTAAACCAAATACTAGTTCCTCTTCGTGAAGCTAGGGAGTACGTCTACCAGTTAGGATTGCGGGACAAGGGGCTTTATTGCCACTCCCCTACAAATGAGGTTCTTACCTTCTGAAAAACCATGCATGTAACTTTATTTTCCTTTTTCTCTAATATGTGTTCGCTTGTTAATAGACCTATAAGTATCTTACAAAAGCTAGACACATGCAATATCAAATACCAAAATAGAAAAAAAAAATCAATAGCTAGAAAAGCTACATAAGATGCATGCATTTATTCTTAACAGCAATATGTTTGGTCATGTAAAGAAAAATACACCACAATCATTACGATTGAGAAGAATTGAAATTCATTGTAGATGCATAGTGTATGCATAATTAAAGCCATGAATTAAAAGAAACAGAATAATTCGAAACAAATGAGATTTAGTGGAAAAAAGAAAGCACCGACCCTTAACAACCTTAGCTTTAGGGCAGGTCCTTTCAAATAGAAGAGATACCCCATATCAAATTTATATTGATAATTAATGTAAAAACGGGGGACAAGAAGAAATGGTGATGTTAGAATTCCATGAAAATGGCTTTTAGCCATGTTATGTGTCACAACAGATGCATAATTAACTTATCAAATATTTCTTCATGAATTATTGACCGTATACTATACTAGTATATACAAATCTTATATTGACCCCTCCAGCCCTTTCTCTTTAATTTTATTAATATCCATCCCCATTTATTACGGTAGGTTGCACACTAACTGAATTGGTCACTATTTACTTCTATCCATAAATGGCTTTGCCTAATACGACGACTGTCATCTAACTAGTTTAATTCAAATTAATGGATCCCACCTCCTAAATTTCTTATCTTGTATAAATTGTACATAAACAATTTTGGGTCCATTTTCTACCCTTTCTCTTTCTTTCAGTTTATCACTATTGTAAAGAAATTGTATTAATGTTTATCTGTATTGATAGATACATGAAAATGCTAAGACATTGTAAGTAAATTCTACTATACGGAGTACTTAATAGATTGTACTGTATGAATTTGTAAATTTAGTGCATGGTTCGAGTTAATGATTCTCAAATAAATGCAACTTGACTTCTACTGATCTTCTTCAGTAAACAAGATTCTAGTTTTGTTATCCTTAACGAGTTTTACTATTCACTTGATAACTTTTTGATATGTTCTCTCTCTATTTATTTTTTCATTTTTTTTGTGTGTGCACTCAAGTTGCGTATGATAAATAAGTATATATAGTATTTTCTGAGAAAATATAAGATCGATTATATAAATTTTGACCACTTCTTATTTTCTTTTTTTTTTTGGTACTACAATTTCTTTTCTTACAGGAGTACGTAAATGGAAAAAGTTTGTCAAATTGCTAAATAAACATCTTGACAGTGGCCCCAGCCAGGGCTTGCGTGGCTGCACGAGCACCATAGTCATTACCCAACATGGTTGAAAATTTAGACTACGATGTTAGTAAATAATTACTCGCTCAGGGGCTCTTTTGGTACAATACGTAAATGCTGGTTCAAATGGCAAATACTTTAGAAGATTTAAATAAATTTGCTGGGTCATTTTAGAATAACAAAATCCTTATTTATTGATCACCTGATCCAGTATATAATTTCTAAATTTCAGGGTTCAATGATTAAGGTCAATGGCTCTCATGTTATGGCCTTAGGGTGAAAGAGGCATTTCAATCATTCAGTAAAAAAATGGAACATGAATGATGGCAGCTAATTTTAATTTCAAAAATTGTGGCCGTAGTCCGCTGAAATCCAAAAATACCCAAAAAGCAAAGGTGACCTACATGGGCCGGCTTTTAACTATTTTTAGCTGGACAGACAAAAACCAACTTATTATCCCCATCGTCGCTATCTGCAGCTGTTGCTTCCTATTAATAATAATTCTCACTTTCACATCTTGTCAATTTTATCTCGCCATTGAATTTCAAATACTTTTGCATGGGCATTTATTTCCTGTTACGCCCAATAATTCACGGCGCCATTATTCGTATGGAAATACATCCTACAAGTCGTAATCTTTAATTTGTACCCCATATACAAGATACTAGTAAGCATTTGTTTATATGCTAAAAAAATTCTAAAAAATCTTGTGTCATATATATATATATATTTTTTTTGCAGTAAAATCACTCTTGTTTAAAATATTTTATAATTTGAAGTGTTTTGTTTACAAATCAAAGAAATTTACAACCATTTACAACGGATATATGTACAACGGTTCCGTGTTCCGAGATACCTCATTTTTTCAATGCAATTTTAATGCTAAAATTTAGCAAATCATATAATCCATATTGAAATAACTTCAAAAAAATTAAAAGGACATCTGAAACTGGATATAATTTTCTAGATCCGCCTCTGAAACCACTCTATTTTCTCAAGTAGGATACTTCTACTATTGGCTTCGTTTTCATTATTCAAAAACTTTTATTTGTCCATACGAAAATGTTATTCACATTTTAAGGGTAAAACGTTTTAATGATCTGATGAAAATTAGTCGTGCATTTGCATGATAAACCTTAATATGGGAAAAAACACCATCGTGTATCGGTGTATCACAGAGTACGTTATAGTCTGCATAAATTATTACGGCCCCCATTTCATTCCCATCTAAAAAGTGGGCCAACTTGAGGGGTGATTAATAAACTAGTTAAAAGAGTGGAAACTGGCGAGACAGAAAATGAAAGTGAGAGATGGGAAGTGAAGATTCCAACAGCTAAAGGAAAGTAACAATAAAAGAAAACCAAAATATATAAACAAATTTAGACAGCCAGATCCCCACACCTAAAAAAAATGAAAAAAATTCAGACAACCCAATCTTTATAAAAACCCTTGAATTCACCATCACCTATTTCTCCCCCCCCCCCTTCCTATTTCCTAAGTTAACTCTTCATTATATTTATTTTATTTTCATTTCATTTTGTTGAGGGGGCAAAAAAAGAAAAAGAGTTTAAGCTATTCCCCCAAGCTCTAGGCAAAAAAATAACTCCGTCTCTCCCCCCCTCTCTCTCTCTATATTTCTAGGAGTATTTCTATCTCTCTCTCTCTACCCCCACCACCTTGTGTTACCATCTCCTTGTAATACAGCTTGTGTGAGTCTGTTACATGCTGGGCTCTAGTGGCCTAGTTGGCAGCTCCGGCGAAGGGGGGAGCTCAGCAGCACATGAGGGCGAAAGCCGTGGTACCGGAGCCGAAGCTGGTCTGGTGGGTTCAAGTGGGAGCAGCTCAATTATGAGTGGGGATGACGAGAAGGGACCGGGTGTCGCCGTTGGTGCCGGGGCTATTGAATTATTTGAGGGTGACCGAAGTGTAGGTGGTAACCGGTGGCCTAGGCAAGAGACCATTGCTTTGCTCCAGATAAGGTCTGATATGGATGGTATCTTCCGTGATTCCTCCCTTAAAGGCCCCTTATGGGAAGAAGTCTCCAGGTACATCACATCATACAATTGTTTGTTGTTCTCATCATTTTTGTTTCCTTAACCATCTTCATGAAAACAGTATTGAATTCTTTTTTAAAACTTTTTTTTTTTGGATTTGAGAGCAAGTAAGTTGAAGTACAATTCAGTACTTATGTAAGAATATATCTTGATTCTCTCATTTTAGCAACTTCATATATATATATATATACTAGCTTTCACTGAAATTTATAGTAGTAGTACTATTTGTTTACACCGTTTTTTCTGATTTTATGTGCAAAGTTGAGTTTAAGGATTATCATATGTGATAAAATAAGATTTGATTGGTGAAGTGAACATGGTTTTTGGTGCAATATTTAGTATGCATTGAAAGTTTGATCTTTATAAATAGGAAACTGGCGGAGCTTGGATATCATCGAAGCGCGAAGAAATGCAAGGAGAAGTTTGAGAATGTGTACAAATATCACAAGCGAACGAAAGATGGGCGAGTTGGGAAAGCGGACGGTAAGACATACAGGTTCTTTGATCAATTAGAAGCACTAGAGCAACACCATTCCTCACCAGGCTCGGCATCACATCTACCGCCTTTACCGCCGGTTACGCCACGTGCCCAGTCGCAACCTCCGGCGCAGGCTGCGGTCCCGGTCACAATGGTAATACCAGCTGGGACTAACTCGGCTAGTGTCACTGTTCCATCAAGTCCACATCCTATAAGTGTAGTGCACTCTTCTGTTATTACTACTACTCCTCCTCCACACCAAGTTCATCAACAACAAATGAATGTTGTTCATGTTAACTCCACGAATCAAATACCGCCACAACCACAAGTGATACAGCAGCAGCAGCATCAGCAGCAGCACCACCCGATGCCGGCCAATCACAGCGCGATCCAGATGGAGAACACGTCTTCACCCTCGGCAACGCCCTCCTCATCGTCTTCTACATCGTCCGATGAGGAGCTGTTGGGGAGGAGGAAGAGGAAGAGGAAATGGAAGGATTTCTTCGAGAGGTTGATGAAGGAGGTGATTGATAAGCAAGAGGAGCTACAAAACCGGTTCCTTGAGGCTGTCGAGAAACGAGAGCACGATAGGTTGGTTCGGGAGGAGGCTTGGAAGATGCAGGAGATGGCTCGGTTGAATCGTGAGCATGAGATCCTTGTCCAAGAACGGTCCATGGCTGCTGCTAAGGATGCCGCTTTGATCGCGTTTTTGCAAAAGCTGTCCGATCAGCAGCAAATTCCGCTGTCAATTCCGGTCCAAGTCCACCCTCCACCCCCACCGCCACCTCCGTCCCAACCCCAAATCCAAACACCAACCGCGGCTCATGCGGCGGTACCTGTAGTCACTACCCCTATCCCACAGCCAAAACCGCAACAAGTGACACAAACAACACAACCACAACAAACACAATCACAGCCACAACCGCAACCACAAGCACAACCACGGCCACAAGTTACGCAAGTTCAATTAGTGCAGGAAAGTCCAGTATCATTGCCACCACCACAGCCACAACAGCAAATACTACATCCACAACCATTGACACAGATAATGCCACCACAGCAGCAGGTACATCAACAGGCATTGATGGTAGCCAACACCATAATGGACCTCCAGAAGACAAACAACGGCGAAAGCCATCTCCAAGCGAGCTCATCTAGGTGGCCGAAAGCCGAGGTCCAAGCCTTGATCAAGCTGCGGACCAACCTGGACCAAAAGTACCAAGAGAACGGTCCGAAAGGCCCGCTTTGGGAGGAGATCTCAGCGTCCATGAAGAAGCTGGGGTACAACCGGAATGCAAAGCGGTGTAAGGAGAAATGGGAGAACATCAACAAGTACTTCAAGAAGGTGAAGGAGAGCAACAAGAAACGTCCGGAGGATTCCAAAACATGTCCTTATTTCCATCAATTGGATGCCCTTTATAGGGAGAAGAACAAGATGGAGATTAGCAGCATTAGTCCTAATAGCAATCCTTCCTATAACCCATCACCCAATGCCACCTATGCACAACAAATGAAGCCTGAGAATCTCAACACAATGGGCCCCATCATGGCTCAGCCAGAGCAGCAGTGGCCCAACCAGCAAGGCCAGGACCACGGCATGGAGGATGCCGGTAGCGAGAATGAAAGCGATGAGGATGGCGACGAGGACGACGACGACGAGCAAGGAAGTGGTGGGTATGAGATAGTGGCTAATAACAACAATGCTGCTAGTACTGGAGGTTCAATGAGCACAACTGCAACCACCACAGCTGAGTGATCGTGATGATGATAAGTGAGTGTGGCCAAAATGTGTGAAAACTGGAAAAGAGGTTGATCAGAGGGTTGTTGGAGCGCATAGAAATGGGGTGTTTGTTTTTTGTTTACTTTGGTTAAAATTGAAATTTGGGCCTGGGCTTTGGATCAAGAGAAAGATGATTGTTGTTGTTATGGATGTTAGTGAGGACACTTTCTTTCAAACTGATGATGATCATGTCATGTACTTGCTGAGTGGGTCAGACAATGCAAAGCATGGATGGATCAGACGGCGTAACGGGTCGGGTTGGGTCGGGTCCAGTTCGGGCCGGGCCGGGCCGGAATCTGGTGGTTGGCAGAAGCACATGGGGAGCAACTGGCAAGTATCGTGTAAGCTATTTTTGGGGACAGTAATTTTCTTCTTTTTTACTTTTGTACTTTTTTTTTTCCTTCAAGATAATTTATTTATTGTTTTGCTAAATAAATAAAGGGTGAGGAGAGGGAACATAGAGATAGAGTTATTTGGGGATAAAAAAAAAAAGGGGTATATGGGTAAACAGAGATCAATGAAATAATAAAGAGAGTACCAGATGTGTTTTTTCTTTTTCTTCTTTAATTTACACTTTCACTGTTCCTTTTTTACTAGTTCTTTGTTCATTTTGTTGATTAATTGGGGGGGTGTAAAAATGTGTAAGCTGGTTACTGGTGTTTTGTTGTCAAATGTACTTTTTATACACTAGTTTCAGTCTTTCACTTAATACAATAATATACTACTACTACTTAAGTTTCAATTATTTCTTTCAAGTAATCATTACCATATGCAGTTATATATGCTTGTGTATGAGAGAGAACTGTGAGAGCACTGAGAAGTTTTGATAATGAGCTGACTTTGCCACGAACTTCATTCACGGTTGCAACTTGGAAGTTTGGGCCCTTCTGAATTTATAGTTATAAATTCTGCAAGTCTGCATCAACATTTTGACAACAGTGATGTGGAGTAGCCTCTACATGTAGATATTATAGTCTTCCAGCTAATTGATGGCTACGTTTATCTCCATTTCATGTGAATTTGATTACTATATGCATATAATTTGGTATGTGGCACATGTTAGTAGTATTTAGTTGCACAATAAATTCCAAACAAAAGCTTTTTGTGTGCAATGAAGGGTTTGATAACTAGTAGTAGTACTACGTAGTACTACTGTATTCAATTAACTAAAGACACAAAAAAATGTCTATTGTTTCTAGCTAAATATGAACATTATAAAGTTTTTGAAAAAGGGAAAATATTTTATAGTCATAACTTCACTCTTAATCCTATTGCATTTTTTGTTCTAACCATGTTAATCCAACATCATATACAAATTAAATGTTACCATAATTTTTGTTACTGCACTAGATTACTAACTAGAGCCCTCTAGGCATGTTCTATCCAATTGAAACTGACAAAACTAAATTCAAATGAACAAAACTAAAAAGTTGAGTTGAATTGCTCTAGATGAAAGTGAACTTATTTGTAAAAAATTCAATGAAAACAAAATTTGGACTGGATTGAGTAGATACCACTTACATTTTTATTATTAGTTATCTTACTTCCATGACTGTTATTATGGTTTTTATGGTAATAACTATTTTTTATTATATAAATAATTATAATAATAATAGTTTTGCTATTGGTGCTCGTGCTCAGGATATTGGTACTCGTGCTGCTTTTTACATATTTACTAGGATTTATTTTGCTATTGCTAGAGGCGTGGGGGCCCAGATTGTGTCTCGACTCCCCTCTAACTTCTTGTAAATATTTTCTCGTTGATTTATATTAATCATAATAATATTTTAATAATAGATAGGTTTTATAAATTTTAAAATTTTTCTACGTGAACTATACTTAAATGAATTGAAATTAACTTAACTTAAATCACCAAAGTGAATGACTAGTAAACCTCACTGATTTGAAGTGTTCAAAATTAAACGGAAATGAAAAAGTGAATTGAATTGAATTGAATTTAACTAAACTAAAAAGAACTCGATGGAACTAATCGTCACTGAATCAAATGAGTTAAACTGAAATGATAAAGTATGTAGTTGAATGGAATTTGACCTGAATAAAACTTTAATTGAATTAAACTGAATCAAAAATAACATGATCTTATTATATATTGGACAATTTTCTTGTATATATAAGTATTGATGTGTATAAATTTTGTTCATGTTAGAAATCCTATACAAATTCTCACATGTTAGCATATTTGATGGATTCAAATCTTAAATGGAGGGAGTTTGGCATTACCTATTTACCTTAAGCATGATAAGGGTATCCAACAAGTTGCACAGAGGGACTAGTCATTCTTTGTACCAATGGGTTAAGGATAATTGATAGTATAAGAAGAGAAAATGGTGGGGGTCCAAAGGGAGAGTGGGGACAAAGAGCAAAAGAGAGGCAGTGTGGGTTGCAGGGCACTTCTTCCTAACAACATGCCATGCCAACATCACATGAGAGGGAAGCCGCGCCCGTTTCCTTTTGCTTCTGTCCCATCAAAGGAGCCTCTCCTTCTAAAGATTCCCATTTTTAAATCTTAATTCATTTTAACATAATCACATAATACTCCATTAAACTAATATTATTACAATTACCACTAATATAAAGTACGGAGTATTAGAGTATAGCTTGTACTGCTCCAACTACGTAATATTCCATGAAGATCAAGGTTTAATTGCAAACCCACGTGTTGACTTTAAGGACCCAATACGTTGATTGATCCCAGGCTATATAATACAGTACAGTACATTATTATGAGTGTAATTGAGTAATACCTCTCATCTCAAAATCTCTTGACACGATGACTTCCTAATTACCCTCTAAATATTCCTTGACATGTGTTTGTGGGCGTTAAGAGCCCCCAAACTTCTCCTTGTCCACTTGAGGAATTTTCCCTTAAGATTCCTTTGCTTTCCCTCGGTTAGATGATCCAACTAGGCAACAACTAATACTTAAACAATTTTGCTTGTTAGGCTTCGTGTCTATGAAGAAATGACATAGTACTAATTTTGTAATTGTCTTAGTTTTTTTTTATCCTGTTGTAATTGTCTTAGTGAAATGCGGAATGTATATCTTTTCAAGCAATAGGCCTTAAAAAATTTAATTAAGTCATAAGCTTTTCTGGATTTATCGTTAATTTTGTAATTTTCTTACTGATCGAAATACGGAGTGTGTACTTTTTCAAGTTCAGTAAAGTTTCTTAAACAACCCATAAAAATTAGGTCATACAGAAACCATGCGACTATAGTCATATATATCAAGCAAAAAGAACATAACCATCAAAAAACATTAGTATTTCACTGCCTTACTGGCCATAACATGTTGCCCTACGTTGCATTTTGAGATGTGATAAATCACAGACGATGAATCCAAACCCCTTTTGCAATAGCTTCAGGGAATACGGTAGTTGATCAATGAAAAGCTAAAGATGCTTGCAACCTTAGATTAGTGCTTAAAGTTTTCTTGTGATACGTACGCGGTAAAGTTTGACATGCGCTTTGTGAGTCGCAACTTGTAAGGTTATTTATCAATGTCGTCTTATCTTTTCACTTGAGCATATTCTCCGTTACCTATAGTAATAATGTTCACAAACTTACGAGCTACAAAGCCGAAAACAATGAGAAAAAATCACATAATTTTTTGATCTCTAGCTATGTGCCTATGTCCAAGGGAAAAAGAGTACCGAGGTCCACGAAGTGATCGGTTGTGATCAAACGGCTAGAAATAGAAACTCTGTTGTAGTATAGTTATTAACGCGACAGTTATAGACATGTGGAGGCTTCTGTTGCTATCATGCACACGTACACTGAAGTTCCTGCTCTCCCTTGGCAATATGCAATACATCCGCAGATCCTCTCCTTTGGACTTGATGATTTTCTAGTTGACGTTTCTTGTGCTTATCACTGTACCGAAATAAAGGAGAATTCATTGTACACATTCTACTGCTTTACCCTTGAATCCCAATGATAACTACTAATAGTACTGCCTTAATTTCCCTCAATAGTAGAAAACTTGAAATCGATCAATACTGCCCTATTTGCTTTTGGTAAAGAAAAAGTGAGCGTTGAATTGCATAATTGCTTTTATATCTGCACAATTTACACCACCTCATGTAGTCCTTATCTTGAGCTGACTTTATTATCCTCATATTCAAGGTATAAATAATTCATTAGCTGCTTGTGTCATCTGAAGTAACACTACTGTTATCTTATCGTTAAAAGATGGGAAGGGAGTTACAGTACCTATTATCACAGCACTGGAACAATAGCAAAGGCATTAAAATGGATTCAACTCATTACTATCATTTTTCTCTTTCCATGCACCCTTATTATATTTAGAGCAGCTTTCCCGAAATATCCTCAAGGAAAAGGGCTGGGAAGCTAAGAAAGCTACGGGAACAATGATTGATAAGCACTTAATCATTGAGCCTACCTAATTCTATATGTACCCAAGTTGCCTTCTTCATTCCTATTATCTTCCTTTTCTCTTGTTCCTAAGCAACACAAAGAAATCAGAGTTCCTCTCACAAGGATAGTTTGAAATACACCTCTCTAGCTAATTAGGGTAATTTACAAAAAGTTACAACTGTAATTATCAAAACAAAAAAAAACTTCATTGTTTTTTAATAATTGGATATATCATCTATTAATTTGTAAAAAGTCGATCAATGATCAATTTGACTCATACTAAATAATAAAAATTAACGTATATATTTACTAATTTATTGTTGCTACAAGCTTCTTGTAGTGGCTGCGCTATTGAAGAATCACCACCTCTAATTAGAATATCGTCTTGTGTCTTGTGAGACGGTCTATTTATTCCACTACCACGTCAAACTCGTGACAATCACCCCCAAAACCCATGAAAATCACCCCTTATTCACGAAAAACCCCCTAAAACCACGACAACCACCCAACATATACCCACCACCACCCTCTACCATTTTGATTTCTCTTCTTCATTATCTTCGGTGACTCACTTGTATGCGTATCCTGCGTTAGGTCTTAGGGTTAGAATATATCATGTCACCACGTTAATCCTTAACATCGGTTGTTAAGTACTAATTTTACCTTTTTTATATATACTTACTCCCCACTTTATTTGATATATATGAGCTATTATCACATATTTTATATGAGAATTATTCTTAGAGGGATTGCTGCGATTTTGTTGTGTTTAGTTGCAGGAAGATGATTTTGATACAAATAATGAATAATGATCAAGTAATGAAAGGAAGGAAATCTAATGGAAGACGACCCATGTTCTGCGCAGCCCATGTTCGGTTTGATGTATAAAGAATAGCTCAGCTCAACACTACACAAGAAGTCCAATGATTGATATATTGGACGCAACAATTAAAAAGGTTGCCCACAAGTCATTGATTGGGCTTTGTTTATGTTTCCCACAGCACCATTTGAGTAGGAGTCCAAGGACTTTGGACTTATTTCATTAGCTTTGCTTTGTAATTTCCTCTTTATTTGGTTTGGGCTTAGGAGCAATACATGGTACATGGATGTTAGTCAGACGGGAATTGGAGAGCCTAGTAGTATATGTTACGCATTTGTCATTTTTATTATTCATCACGTACGGTAGTTTCCACTATGGCCTATTGTGATTTGTGGCTTGGAGACTTTGTTCATCTTCCGGTTAATATAAGACTAAGTTTTATTCTCTTTTTTTATTTATTTTAATTAGTGAGTAGTCACTTAATTTAGGGGTAGTAGAACCCTAATATGATCATGATGTATGATAAGATGATTTCTCCATATTCACCATATCTACTACTCCCTCCATCCTCTAAAGATTGTCAACTTTTCAAAATGTAAAAAATTAAGGGCTCGTTTGGTATCAGTGTTGGTTTTCAGTTTTCAGTTTTTTTGAAAACCAAGATCCATTTTCTGAAAACCACAAAAAATGGTTTGCTGTTTTTAGT
>CAAKMY010047218.1:0-14065 GCA_901111285.1 Corrigiola litoralis | reverse complement strand
CTTTATATATATACATAGATTAGATGATGAGATATGTGAGCTTTCAAGATAAATATGTGATATATTAGCATAATGTGAGTTTTAAAATTTTGACGTATGATCTTCAAAATACCTAATAATTTTTTAAATTTTACTAACTCGGGTAATCTTCGTTGCAAAGTTACTATATATAATTTAATAGTGACATTTGTATTACTTAGGACAATAGTCCACTTGTCCAATAATAGAAAAAATTAATACTTTTAAATACCTATTTAACATTTTTATCTAGTCTATAATTAATAGATTATTTAGTCTTATTAATCAACTAATTATGATGCGAAACAGAAAAACAAAGTGCATTTGGAAGTTAATTATATTGAAACAAAATATCCCATATGTTAACTAAAGTAGCACTTTGTTAATTTGAGCTTACAATGAAAACGTGAGTTTTTAAGATGAAAATATGAGCTTTAAAAACTTAAAAAAATAAGGTATTTTTAAAAGGTCATATCAAAACTTAGTCATCCTTTATTGCCTTGAAAACTTATGTGTCCAATCATAATTGTTTGGTGTATGAAACGATTAATTAGGTGATAAATAAATAATTATAAACTAAAAACTTTTTTTTGTTTTCACCATAGGGTTTAGTCGAACTGAAAGGGGCCACTAGGACAACAAAGTTCTCTCTCTAAATTTTAACATTGCTACCAGGGGCGGATCTACGTGAGTGCTGGTGGGTGCAGGCGCACTCTCCGGATTTTGGAAAGTTTTTTTGAAAAATGTGTAATTTTGGAAGTTTTTTGTTAAATTATAAAGTAAAAGATGACATTTAGATAATATTTTTCTTACTTGATTTATTGGTAATTTTAAGTTTTGGTAAAACGGTGTGTAGGTGGGACATGAGTTCAAGTCTCATAATGAACATTCTTATTTTTATATTTACTCTTTTATCATAATATCGCACTTTTTGATATTTTTATAATTAAATTATATTATTTATATTCCGCACTCATATTGCTGAATTTCGATCCGCCACTTTGGTGCATACACAAAGGATTACTTAAGAGCATCTTGGTTTTTAAGAACTACGTCAACTAAATAGGAGTAATAAATCTTTACGTTAAGGCTGTGTAATTAAAAAAAAAAAAATTGACTAAAGCAACCCCATGTGTAGTTTCGTGTTGCATTGTCAGCATTGGTGGCAACTTGCCAATTCGGCAATTCCCAAGTCCCTCGACACTCCCTAGCCTTGCCCTTTTTTCGTGTGTGCCAAATTCTTAATTTAAATCGTTTAGCATTCTAATATGTTCTCCGTAACTTGTAAGTTGTAACACAGACCTTAAAAAGGGTACTGCATTTTATTTTTATTTTTTTGATAAAGAAAAAAAGGGTACTTACATTTTTATTATATGGGGCCTCCATATATAATTTGCCTTTGCCTGTTTAGGTAATGGAGCACAACACATATATGAGTTCCAAAGTCCCTTGACTCCCTTCCAAATTTTTTTAAGTGAGTAGTCAGACTCAGATCTATGATCAAACCTTCCCCACAAGAAAGAAAAATCCACTGCATGGGACAGAAACTTAGCTGTAAAATTCAGGGGACGATTCTAGCCCATCTCTTCTCTTAAGAATTACAAAAATCTACTAACCTACTACGTAGTACTCCGTAGAAGTCTATAAGGCATCTTTTGCTCGTCAGGGGTAAAAAAACATACTCGGTACGTAGCACTCAATTAATCGTTGCTAGGGAGTATCAACTTGTAAACACCTTCTCATGTGAGCAATTGTTGGTTCTTTGTGTGCTTTCTAAGGAAGTCAAATTAGGTCGATAAATTAAGTCAATACTCTGTTTTAATTTGGTGACACATTTCTATTGATAGCTTTTCCCTGTTCTCTTCAGCTGAAACTAAGAGAACTGAAAGAAATTGAAGAGACCGGGAAGGAACTGAAAGTAACTGGAGAGAATTAGAAGCAACTAGAAAAAACTGGAGAGAACTGGAAGGAACTGAAACTCACTAGAATTCATGTGAGAAGAACAACGCTATTTCATTATTTGGTAAATTGCACACTTTAATCACATTAATGCCCTTACTTTTGGCTTGTGACCCACCCATGTGCTATTATTTCTACTTAATATTGCATGTATGACCTTTTATTATTCATTTTTCTTAATTTTTGTGGCCAAAGCAAATGAGGCTATTCTATTGGGACGAAGGGAGTATACATTAAACAGAGTGAGCTCATAATCGATTAATTGGTTTGGTGGCTAAAACAATTAGTTTGAAAATAAAAAATACCTTGATCATTTCTAATCATCTAAAATGAAAATGACAAGATTGATTATTGTTAAACAATACTCCCTTTTTGCCTTTGAAAATTGTACTAGCTACTTTAGTGATTTTATAATTATTATTCATATCTTTCTCTTTCGCTTTGCATTAGTGCTCGAATAACCATGGTTTTATGTCTGAAATTAGTAATCTCATGATGGGTCTGCACACCTACTTCATTTCATACTTACACACGATCTCTATAGACCATGTGTTGGCTTATGAAGAGCCATTTTTTCACACTTTAGTACATCAATACATGTTGAAGATACAATTCCATATCTAGAGCTTAATTTGAGCTTAAACAAATATCACGGGAAGTGTTAAAATAAGGTAATCAATTGCTATAACTAGCAAAAAAAAAAAAAACAGCGTAAAGTCATTTGTAATATAAGGGTACAATTGACTCTCAATATGTGGTCAGCTATAAATAAAATTTGGAACTTTGGGGAATTTTTCCCATGTGTTTATAATGGTGATTTTTGTATGTACGGGGTTAGACGATTCCTTTGTTGGCAAATGGCAATGTAGCTCCACCGTTGCATATACGGAGTAGCATATTAGCATGTACAAAAACGTAGGTAGATGGTGTAATCTAAACCGAACAAGAAAACTACTGGGAGGGGATTTTTGTGGATTTCTTAGAGTCTATGTACCAAGAATCCATGATTAATGCTGGAAAGACAGAACAAGCTCTTCAAACCGTGTAAAACTTATCCGGATTTCCTTGTCACCCATGTTCATAGACTCACCAACGCCAAAAAAAATTCAGAACCATACTGTGAGTCTGTGATAACTGAACTAGTGATCAAGGGGTGGGAAGGACAAGTCAAAGTGGTCCATAGTCAAAATACCCCTGAAAGATGAGACTCCCAATCCTTCCCATACAAATTGCTTAAGTGTAGAAATGGCAGCATAATCCACGGATCAAAGTGGCTACACTTTTCCTCAAATTGCATAAAAACCTGTATTTAATCAAGGTTTTAATTTGATGAGCAACTTGGCGAAGATTATCCATGGTTCAAATTCTCATATTCACTTTTTTTATCCTCGTTTTCTCACAATATTCCATTTTTGCATACTCGGTATTCTTATATTCCGGCATACTAGTACTCTTCTATTCCCACAACATTAGTTACTTCGATAACAAAAAACAAAAACTACGAAAACCTGAAGATTATAATTTCCTTGATTAGCAAGGGAAATTGCACTTGGGATAGTAAATAAGCAACAAAATCAAGGGCATCAGTGCCGCCCTTTCTAGGCATTCCCTAGACCCTAAGACGCTCACTCTCTCACCCACGTTGATCCATATGCTAATCCTTGCAATTCTTTATTGTCATCCCACACACAGCCATGCATGTCAATGATTCCACCTACTAAAAATTAATCTCTTTTTAATTATCTTAATCAAGTCAGTCCAACTATATAGTCAGCTGAGGTCATCAACCAAAATGCAACTGCTAGTTTACAATAGAGTTCAATAGCTACAATCCACCCATACGCATTATTCGCAGCATAAAACTCATACAACAAAATATAGATATCAACAACAACCATAACAACAAAGAACAAATATTTGCCAAACAAAGGAATTCCTTGTTTCCTTGATGGGTTTTGCATATAAACGATTTATCTCAGATGGGTAAGTTACATAACATAATTTGGAACCCAAAATTGGAGATTAAGGTTCAAAAAAGACCTAAAAAATTAACTAAAAAACCACCCAAAAAGAGACTACAGATCTGTACAGTAGTGTATACCATCCTCTTCCTCCACGGACGCCATTGAAACATCAATTCTTGACATGGGTTTTCTTCACTTCTTCCAAAAAACCTTCAATTCATCATCTCGTAGTAAAAAAGAGGAAGAAAATAAAAAGAAAAAGCCTTTTTTTAATAAAAAGGCTCTTTCTTTAATTTTCTGGATAAAATTTCATGAATCACCATAATCCCGCCAACAAATAAGCATCACAACACACCGCCTCATGATGTAAAACTTCGCCCGTTGTTCTTTCACAAGCCTGGCACACTTCCTCGAGAACGCACATCTTTTGTTCGACGAATTGCATGAGAGAAACGAAGTTGAAGATCTCGTGCTTCTGCTTTCTTTCTTCGAAAGCTTCCACTTCTCATCAAAGTACAACGATGGGCTTGTTGATGCTGGTGTATTAGAGCAAGAATTTGCACTTAATGATGCCATTAGTATGTGTATAAAGGTGCAAACTTTGGGAAATTTAGGGCGTGATTAAGGGTAAAGATGCGATCTTTGAAGAGTTTGAGGGAGTTGAAATAGTGGGTAGTTAGTTAAATAGGATGAGAGTATGGAAAAGAGATAGAATTTGGTGGAGAAAATGGATCAAGAGTTAAGTGAGGATTGTGGGGAGAAGATGGGTATTTATTAGGGGGTTAAGTGAGGGGGTGGTGACAGAAGTGTGTGGCAGTGGGCATCACCTGGGCCTCACTTTTGCTTCGATAAGCCCACAATCATTTGGCTTTTTTTAATTGCTAGGGAGAGTAATATTTATTGCTGCAAAATTTTGAGTGTTTTGTTTTTATTGGTTTTTGACTGTTATAAAATTTTTGTGATGCTGAGAATTGAATTTCTTGCACTAGAATTCCATATGTACACATCATGGTTCATGAATGGGACATTGGGATAACATGGAGGACATATAACATACGGAGTATTATAGGTTCTCATGTCATACTTTGACTTATTCACCTTTAACAAAAAATAATAATTATGATATTTGCCTTGCATAATTTTTATTTTAATTTCAGCTCAACAAGAATTAAGAATTTGCCACTGATTAGGATATCGTCTCTTCGTTTTTTTTTTTTTATATACGACTCATGTGCTACTTAGTAAAAGTTTTTTCATTTTTTTTTCTTGATAATATGGATACTGTTACAATTATTAATTATTTATGGTGTGTTCTTGATAAAACCTCTTGCATGCACACCACACCAATCAAACACATTAGACAAAATGTAACTAATTTTTTTGGATCTTTGTTTACTTTGGCTTTATTCATTTCCCTCGAGTTAGTTTAATTTAATGGGATAAGTCCTGATCTTTTAACACCAAGTAAAAGAATTTGTAAGGAATAAAATCTATCCTTTCCAATTTAATACTTATGAATGAAAATAAACTGAACAATGATTAGATATCATAATTGTATCGAGTCAAACTAACATATTTAGGTTGATATATAGTTATCTTTAAATAACAACATCGAATTTGTCCATTTAAACTTAAAATAAAAATATGTCTCAAGATTGTTCGAATAACATAGAAGGTGAAGTTGATATTGGAATAATAATATTACCGAATTACTCGTAGCAGTTTATGGTACGAATTGAAAAGAGATGAAACTAAAATTATCAAAAAGTCTGTGTGATTTTGATAAAGCGACTTTACTAGGGATTTCCTATTGTGTAGTCTTCAATTATATTATTATGATCTTAATACCTTACAATCATTCATCAGAGAAAAAAAATTCGTACTCATAAAGTCATAAGAATCAAACTTTTAACTTCATAATTGGGACAAGAGATAACCACTTTAACTTGTTCTTTTGAATTTATTTCTTTATAAACAACATAACATTAGTAAGTACTCCGTAGTGAGTAGTCTTCTTCCGTCCCACTTGATTCTTATCATTTGTTCAAATTTCGCCTCACATACCACTTACAAATGATAACAACCAAGTAGAACGGATGGGGTAAGTCCTACGTACTAAATACTCAGTACTCCGTAATATCAACTACCATCTTTAATTTACAATGTCCTACTCCTCATTCTCAGCTATGCAAAACGTCCAGTTTCTGTAACCAATTTGTCAAGACGTGTACTCCATGCTTCATCATAATGACGTGGTGGTGACAATCTAATAAGCACTAGATTCGTAGAAACATTTATGGAAAGAAAATCTCACTGAAAAAACTGAGCTTCTGGTCTGCGGACCTCAAAGTACTAGCTGTAAAAGACTGCAGAACCTGAACTAGTTTTAATAGTCTTTGTTGAAGCAAACTACAAAGGCCAGCGTTTTGTGACACTCACTCAATAATCAAAAGCAAGTCACACGAAATATGCCTGTCACAAACTTTTCACATCAGCTTAGGAGTGTTTGTTTTATTTTTGGAGCTACATCCTCGATAATGATAGTGCGTGGTGAATGTTGGTATTAATCAAGAAAGTTACATGCGATCTCCTATATGGCAGAAATAAGCTACGGATCACAATGGATCAACCAATTCTACACGCTATAGTCTAGGATTTGGTAAGTCTGATAAGTAACTAACTTACAGTACATCACAAATGAAGATCCCTTACATAGGGATAAGTAACTAAGTAAGCAAGCAAGAGTTATTGGTTGCACAATTAACCAGAAAGATTCACTATCTGGTTTCTTATCAAGGAGTGATTTGTACACGTTAGTTCAGTGATGATCGAATCTATTTTTTTCTGTTTTGATAAGGAGTTGAGGAGATGTCCCCTAAGATATCAAAAGAGCTAATGACAACCTTCCATTCGTCAAACCATGAAAGGCCAATCAAGCTCATTTATCTTAATGTAATGTACGGTGACGGACTATTACCATTTGGTACTCTTATTAATTTCATATACGGCTGATCTTAAAAAAAAGAAAAATTCATATACGGCTGAATTCACTCATCTATATATCTAGCTTATTACTTCCGCAAAACTTCACTAGTTCACTGTCCTAAAATGTTGTGTAACAGTTGAGAAACGTACGATATAGTGGGATCAGGGATGCGACGGTACGCTTATTCAGGCCAGTCCTTGTTGGGCTCACATGCCTTGGAAGATTGACACTTAGCTAACAATCCAGTAGTTTCTTGATCTATCCAACAAAGAAGATGACAACAGTGACAATTCATGTAACATAAAGATAAATATGCATAGAAAAGTAAGTAAAGATCCTTTTATAATCTACTGCTTGTTTGAAGGTTTTGGACACTGAAGAGCTGTAATCTCTCATGGTGGACCTTTTGTGTTTGCCGGGTCTGTGTGACTGTGTCACAACTCACAAGACTCACAACTCACAAACACAACTTATGGACCTACCTTCAACCCTTTTACGCCCAATTCCGGAACTTCCTCAATAGGCAAACAAGAGACATGCTCACTCGGGCGAAATTAATAGCAGTAAAAATTGTACCAACGTGCAACATACTTATATCACTTGGAAAAGTACTATAAACATGATGGCAATACGTGCATATACTTTAAAATATATATTGGGCCTTCACGACATGCTCATATAGAATGGGAAAAAAATGTACTAGTATACATTATAAGATAGATGAAGTTTGATATTAAAATAGATAGTAGATAAATATCCCAATTGATTTATTGAAAAAGTTACCTCACTCAAATAGTCAAATCAAATAGAATGGAGCAAGTCAATCAACATAAACATGAGGAAACTAACATGTGTAGTATCGTTA
Source organism: Corrigiola litoralis (assembly GCA_901111285.1). Lineage (NCBI taxonomy): Eukaryota > Viridiplantae > Streptophyta > Magnoliopsida > Caryophyllales > Caryophyllaceae > Corrigiola > Corrigiola litoralis. The sequence continues at coordinate 6,273 of CAAKMY010047218.1, read as the reverse complement.
TACAAAAAATAATTAAGGTTGGAGTTCAATATACTTGGAGATTATTCTAGGTTTGAATTCTTATATCCCCTCCCCCACTATACCAAAAAAAAAAAAAAAAAAATTCTCAGTAGCGTTTATAACGAAGTTATCAACGTTCTATATTGATTAGTGCTTGTCGATCACTAACCATATATGAAAAGAAAATTAGATTTTTTTACAATAGTCACGTCACTACAAAATATTGACCGACTTGACGTGGTATTAATTAAACTCATCGTGACCTCTCTATCTACGATTGAAACTCAGGTCTGAGCCTTCTTGCTAGATATCAATTGAGACATGTTCATGTTGGTACATCTTTTTGAGACTTTGTCCCTATTTAGGATTTTGGACATGATATTGATGTCTTTTGAGACCATGTTGGTACATACAGATAGTAATGTTCATTAAGAAACACCATTCTTATGTCGTACGTAGTTATATGAAGCCTCTTATAAATCACAATTTCGGTCGCTTATCTTGTATATAGCTAGCTATATATTATGCTGCATATACAACTAACCCATTGTTTTTGTACAATTTTGGTCGCTTATCTACAGTAGCTTATGCTCTGTTGATTCATTAACAAGGAACACTGAATTTGCAATCATAATATGTCTTCTTCTTTTCTTATGCTGATTATTCACACTTAAACACTTTGATCGTCGATCCGAACTTCAAACTTACAAGTGCGTAATCTACATAGTTCAACTTTCATATTGTTGGATTAATGTCTTAAATCTGTTTTACTTTAGCTTCGAATAACTAGCAAGGGGTTCTCGCTGCCCGGTCAGCGAGTTAGGGGTCCATGGGACAACGTGCCCCTGGTGGGGGCTCGGGGGCAACGCCCCCAAAACCTAGGTAGATTATGGGTCTACTTTTCTGTGACGGAGAGATCCCCACCAACGTTGATAGTTGAAACCTCTCCCCGAGGAAACAAAAGTTTTGTGATCGCCTGAAATGAAAACATGGTTAAGTTGCCTGTGTATGAGTGCATTGAACCATTGAGAACAAAATAGTGTGCACTAGCATTAAAACTAATTAGATGTCAATGGTTACCGCCGTTGGATGCTAATCCCCTTTAATTAAATGGCCGACAATTGTTGGTACAGTCTTTGCTAGTTCATGAACATATATTGACCAGTTACATACATTTTGAAATAAATTTATTTGTCATAATAAGCGATTACCATGATATTCATTATCTAGCTACATGGCATATCACTCAGTAATCAGCTCTAAAAAGCATTGGTGCATATTGTTAAAGATGATATCATATGAGTGTGTGGTAAGTGGTATGATTATGCTCCACAACAATTTACAAGCTAAAAAAACTGATAACGCAAGGATCAAGGTTGGCTCAATGGTTGGAAACTCAACCTGTCTGGGGGTTATTCCAGGTTCTTATCCTTATATCCCCCTCTCCCGCAACATTAGTTGCTCCAATGTAACCAAAAAAAAAAAAAATGACAACGCTCTCCCTTGATCTCATGATTCGCCTATAATATAGCATTACATGGGGAGTAACGGTCATTAGGCCGCTAGTTACAATATGTCCACAAAGATACATCGCCTTTAAGAGACAATTCGGAGAGTATCATAAATCAATGATTAGCAGGACAACACATTCTTAGCTATAGGGAAAGGACTAGGAAACACAAACCTTCTCCATGTAGCTAATATACTGAAAAGTGAACAACTTCCCTAGAGTATATATGCTTTTGTCCAATTTATAGGGTACATTAGCATCCTTTTAAAGGAATACTTATATCAGCATTCATTTCTCGTACTATTCGATCTTCATTTGGAGTCCTTTTTGCCTCTCGGTACGCTGGCCTTTCATTTAATTTAATTGCTTCCGCCGGTCAAAATGGATTTATGAATGGATAATTGCTCAAATGCAAATTAATCAAGTGTCAGTGGCAAGAAGTCAAACAAAGTTGCAAGAAAACAATTCAGATAGAGATCAAGTGGATGTTATTAATGTTCTCTCTTGATTAGTTTAATTTGGTGCTAATGACTGAGATTTGCACTAAATAAACAACTTCCTTCGTTTGTCCATATCTGCTCGCGGCGTTATTCTGTTTTTGACCGTTAACTACCTGTATTAAAATGTTGTTTTGGCACTATTATATCTAGGACTGAAATAACTTGTGATGGACCTTATTATATGATTGATTTATAGGACTGAGCAAGCTTGGTGGATTGTCATTCCATAGGATCAGGTTACTAATGCTACTGGTGTCATCAAAGTTTAAGAGAAGTATGCCGAAAATACTGCATTTTTATGTAATTCAAATGAAGAGGTTCATCATTTTATTTTGAATTATGTTCTCTACATTATACGGAGTATCTTATTTAGTGGAACCTTTTGAGAACATTTGCGATTTTTAAGATCTTTTGGTAGCACTCTTATATGAGAACTTAATTTTTGTGACCTTTTGTAAATGTTTCAAAGTTTCCATATGAAAGAAAGACCAGCGATTTTCAAACGTAAAAGATGGCTTTATGAGTAACCTAATTTTTTCGATATCAGTTACAAGTATTGCGATCCTCTAAAAACAACTCGATCTATTACGTTTAATCGTAATAGTAATTTATTTACATTTTTTCCCCAAAGATTTTGACATGCATCCCTAATGGTACCATTTATGATAAGCTCTACCAACTGTATGAGAATAACTTTAGAGGATCCACGCTCTATGTAGAGGACAATATAGTCTCTGAAGAATGCCATTAAATATGGCTCTCCATCAGTCCATGTTATGTAATAGCCCTAATTGTGAAGTTTTCAAATAAATGAGCTGCACGAAAAGAAGATGCATCTTGTTCGTATGAATAATGTTATCAATCCTTTGAAGCGCTCATCAAAACTCATCAAATTTTAAATCACAAATCTTGGGTGTCATAGGAGGCCCATTTAATTGAAGCATTTATTAGTTAATCGCAAGTAAATATTAGGATTGTTGATACAGAGTATTATATATAGTACTATATTGGCTTTTTGAATCTCATGTGATGATTAATTATTATTTTGAGCACATTTATTTTCGAGCCACTCTATCTATGCATGGAAATTGAAAAAATGTACTATATTATTAGACTAAAAACTTAAAATTGTGTGTATAGAAATATAGCAGTCTCGGAGACTTGGATTGGAGTGTATAATATTTCTGTAGCATTTAGGCTTCAGTTAAATGAGTCTGACTAGAAAAGGGAAGCAATCGGATTCTAATTAGATGGGTTTAATTACTGAGTTCTCATGTGGTTACATGTGAAAGCACGTTACAGTTTAGCTCAGCGGCACCTTTGGTACCCGCGGCCAAAACCCAAGCCAGTCAAGAAAATGGTCCACGCCGCAGCTAGCCAACTAGCCCTAATAAGTACAAAATCTGGTCAAACATGAGGCGGGAGAGTGGGTGAGAATAGAATCTTGATACAAAATTATAACATTGATCAATTAGAATAATCTCAGCTTACGTTATAAATGTCTTAGCAATTTGTGGTATAAATTATCTAAGTAATGTAAGATTGGTGAGGGTGACAAAGATCATGCTCAGGTGTTTGATTTGCAATCAAGAGATTTATGTTTTAGAAATCGGACTCGATTCTTTTGTACGTGTTTTTTGTCTGCGAAGTGTGTAGTGTGGCAGTGGTGGTAAAGTGGCATGAAACGACAACAGAGACAACCTCCAAGTATATTGGATTTAACAAGAAAATTTGATTCTTTTGTCGCAAAGTTGCTGAAGACAAATAGGCAAAACTAGAGAAAAACGGATACATTTTGTCCTCCAATTTGATACTAGTTTGGAGGCATCAATTATCCTCTCGAACCCTAAGTTGGTGCTGTGATGTGGTGAACCAGATATAAAAGAGAAGGTTTTTTTAACTGGAAGTTGTTGGTCCATTTTAATCAATGTCATAAGAAGGAAGTAGGTAACCATTTGCACAAATATAACCATTCTAAATTTGTCTGATTTTAACGTTAGTCTCATACAATACTTTTGATGTTTTTACTAGGTGATTTGCTTTGTTCAAAGTTTAGAAATATATACTATCGTATTTTCATTTAATTATTAATTACAAAACCCTTTTTCATGGAAGACAATGCAGAAAATATAATGATTCCTTAAATCAAAGAGTCGATACTATCGAAAGAATAACTATCTCATAATCTACATCTTTAAGAAAAAAAGTTGCTCCAATGTCTTGCCTAGGGTCACCAAACTTTCCGTATTTGGAAACTTTTTTTATTTAGGTCACTTGCAATGATTTTTAAATATGCATGGAAATAAAGGGTATAAAATATGAGGAAAATATCTATGGTCATTCATCTCCGTCTCTATCCAAGCCTCATCTAAATTTTCAGTGGTTAGCCGCCATTTCTTGAGTGGTATCATAATTTTCTTAAAAGATTTAATATTTAATAGGTTAATAATCAGATTTTGTCTCTACAATTGTAAGAGTACATTTTCTATTTATTTGTGCATTTTTAGTTCCTCTAAATTGGAGTTTCAAGAACCCTTATTACTAACCATAATTTATTGTTAATCAGTAGGTAGATGATTATTTATATGGTTTTTTCAAGGATGCTAAATTTCCATCCACAATAAATTGGCTAATGGATAAATCGATTTACAAAAGTGCGATGTTTTTTTATTGGTACATGCAAAAGTGCGAGGTAAATAACCTGAATATGATCATCTGCTGTCAACCACAATCGGTCGTTATCTTTCTTCTCAAAGTCACGTTTGATCAATAGGTTAATTTGGTATCACATTGTAACTTGTAAGGCCTTTAAGCAAGCTTGGGCCAAGGACCAAATACGGGGCTGTTTTAAGCTGGTAGGACTGAACCGAGAACTAGTAGGCCTTAAGGCCTTGAGGGTAACACCAGAAATCATGTAGGCATGTGGCCCTGTTGCTGTGTTGCATGATACTCCAGTTCATGATTCATCTGATTGTTGTTTAACGACCGTTAAGGTTTTGCAGAAGTTAGTGGGCCTATTCACCCTCAGACCTATTTGGTGATTTTGTTAGCTGATTGGGCCTGACATGAAGGTTCGTTCCACAAAGACTAGTTGATACTGGATAGTGTAATATCCAGTAGTAGATGATTAGTAAGTACTCAATCCCTCCATTTCTAATATGAAATCAGGAATTATGCCATGTTGTTTTGATTTTTAAAGATAACAGATTGATAAAATCGTGAAATATGTTCAATAATTTGATAATAAATACATAGCTACACATCTACAATAGATGGGTAAAAATCATGAAATATACTGATTAAAAAGTATGACATAAATCATACGGAGTAACATATATAAAAATTATGTTCATATTACTAATTTTTTAATATATTTAGAGAAAAATACGAGGTCATTGTATTGTTCTAATAAGAAAATTTTATCAAATATATGAAAATAATACTCTATGTAACATTCAAAAAACGATTGACCTCTAACTAAAGACTTCAGTGAGGTAGAGGTGGATATCAACACTATTATCACACCTTATCTGGGAGCGGTCGGAGTTTGGTGGATAGTGGGTGGTTGTGATGTTGTACGCCCTGTACCTACCAATTCATTCACCACGAATAGTAGACTGAAGGTGTATAAGTATTTCATTTTCTACCCGTCCCACTCCATATCAACCTATCCACAATAAATTAAATTATCAAGGAAATCTTCCGGACATGTAATTATCAGGCTGGTAGATGATCCTGAACTGCTCATGGCATGTCCTTCTTGAGAAATGTAAAGGAATGCATGACGATCGCCACCAACATGAAATGTAAAGGAATGCTTGATAACCTCCAAGTCGATGTTTTCTAAAAGGACAAAACAACTCCTATAGTAGCTAGTTAAGAAAGTTCACGCTATTCTTTTAATCAAACAAAAAAAAAAAAAAAGAATGTTCACGCTATTTTCTTCGACCAACAACAAATGTTCTTTGCTTTATTTTCCTTCAACGCATGATTTTTGTTATTGGTAATAAAGGATATAAAAGCTGGCTGATACTGCTATACAACCGTATGGCTTGGTCTCAAATTAGCAAGGCAAGTGGGTATCAGAGTAGCTACATTAAAATCAGATTGCTAATTAGGGGTGGTCTAGCACTTGCGGAATGCGTTTGTGTGAATTCGATGTCGTCCTCGGAGACATCCTCTTTGTTGCTAATAGTTTTGATGCTTTAGTGTGGTCTTTTGTTAGAAGGGAGGTTGTTAAATTTCATAATGGGCCTGGGCCAC